>CM060438.1:3175000-3410075 GCA_030545235.1 Helianthus tuberosus
TTGGAAACTATGTGCTAAACTTGCAATTAAGTGAAACTTATGCATAAAACGTCTTTTGAACGTATACGAAACTTAATTACGACATTATATGCTTAATTATACTTGGTTTATGTTCTCCATACTTGTTTTGTCCTTAAACTATGCTTATATGTCGAAAATAACCCCTAAATAACTTAAAAACCCTAATTATCAAACTTGAGGGGCCAATTTGTAATTAACTGAAACTTGAGCCTTTCCGCTTGTTTCTGGCCGCGAAGACCACCCTCAGAACCTTCGCTGGCCGCGAGCCAACCCCCAGATCAGATTCCCATTTCCAGCTCACGAATTTGAGCGGGATTTCGGTTTAACTTGAGTTTAAACGAGTTTTGGACATTAAATACTCAACTAACACAACCCCAATCCCTTCCCTATATAAACCCAAGCCTCCCCAAGACATTTTCACTTTATAAACTCCCTCACAACTCTCTCTAATCAGTCCTAAAGCTGCTGCAAACACAAGTTTCGGACAGAAGCATCCTACTTCACTAAAGTGAGCATAACTTACTCGTTTCTTGTCCGATTTACTGCATTCTTTTTCCTATGTGCTTGGATTGACCTTAGCTTCGATTCCATGGGTTTTTCACAGTAAATTAGTCCCTGTAATGTAGCCAAAAAGGCTCCAAAGTTCACTGCTCGTTTTTGTTTTGATTAAATCTTTACTAAACTTGTTCAAACTTGAGTCTAACTTATCTCAAACCTATGTCCTTATGCTTATAACCACTTCTATGGTTAGTTAGGCTTAAAAACAAGGTTGAGACATTCAAAATCAGAGGTTAAACCTCACATACATTCTGTTTTGTTTAGGGTTTTTAACCCACAAGTGATGTTCAAGCTCCAAGTTTGATGTATGTGTGATTGAGGATTAACTTGGGTTGTCCTACATAAAATCCACACATTACTTGATGATTTCTTATAGATTAGTGTTTAGTATTCTTGTATTACTTGTTGTTCATGACCCTCCTTGTATGTTTTTACATCAAGTGTAGTGGTGAACACTTAGAGGTGCCTAAATGGAAGACTTCTCTTCCTACCTCCTACATGATTTCCATGAAACTTAGAGGTACCTCAATGAAGATTTAATCTTCTACCTCATGCTTGACTATTGGACATACTATTATATAACCTAAATAATACTTATATATACTATTCAACATTCGAACCTTTGATGATGAACTTGTGTTCATTCGTCAAAGTACTAGACCAATATCATCTAAGACCTAAACCTTGTAATGATTCTAATGAGTGTCCTACTCATGAAAACATTATACCCTTTGAGGTTTCATAGTGTCAAACAAGTGTTATGTGTTAAAAGATGGTTACTTTCATATGTTATATTTTTGTGATTTAAAACTCTGAATCTTCATTCCACCGTATCATTTCCTATACTCATACACTTTGCTTCTTCGTGTAGAAGGACTTAGTGTTCCAACCTCCTAATCAACAAACAACTCTCTCGTTGATTCTCAAGTTCAAGACTTACCAAACCATGAGTACACTTGAACCATTTACTTTTAAAGACACTTTAGGTTGTAACATGTTATTATACAAAATACACACTCACACACTTAAACATACTTTATGCTCTCAATACGTTATACATGCTACTTGTTTACTTAGGTTCATGCTAGAATATACATGCTATATGTCATTAACTTTGCTAAGCCCACAACTTAACATATATAGGGCTATAGGAGTAGCAGACCACCTGTCGGGGTCTTGTTAAGTCTTTATTCTAAACAGTCTCGTCACTTTTATGGCGAGGGATGCTAAATACTAGTAGACACTTGGGTTTGACGTATTGCTATGCATGCTAGTTACCTTGTTTACAAATTGCCATGTGGATTCGAGAAAATGCTTTTTGAAACGAAGTAGCGATGATGCATAGATACACATTTAGACGTCTTAGGTTTAAATTATTGTATCAATTTTGTTATGTTTATGTTATGAACAATGTTGTTATTTGAATTTCTTGTAACGTGTTGACAATTTTATTATGAAATGAAAATGGTTGATTTAAATATTGTCATAAATAGTGTTATGAAGTCTCTTGAAATCTATTTCGTCTCATCCCGATGATTCCGCCATCGGTTGGGGTGTGACACGAAGTCCCGGGTTCGTTAAAAGGTCACTCAGAGGTAAGAATTAACATGTTGACATGTTTAACCACTTTGTCTTGAAAACTTTTGATTTCATTCACAAAGGGCTTCTTACGTCTGACAATATACTCGTTAAAGAATACGAACATCGTGTGAGGTCAATCAGAGGCACAAATTTAGCATGTTGACACTTTTAGTCCCTCCGCATACGTATTTTCAATGTTTGTTAAGTTTAGTCCTTCAAAATAATTCTTTCACACTTTTAGGGTTTAGGACACTTGTCTCCATATAATTGGACATGATTTTACGAGGTGTTACATCCTCACCCCTTTAAAATAAATCTCGACCCCGAGATTTACTGAAATAAGTGAGGGTACCTGTGTCGCATAGTGGACTCAACCTCCCACGTATACTCAGGGCCTCTACGGGCATCCCATTTTACTTTCACAATTGGTACATGCTTCCTTCGGAGCTTTTTAACCTATCGATCCTCGATCGATATAGGTCTTTCAACAAACCTCAGACTTTCATCTATCTGTACGTCTTTATGAGACATTGCTAGCGATTCATCAGCTAGACACTTCTTTAAGTTACAGACGTGGAACACATTGTGAATTCCACTAAGCTCCTCAAGCAAGTTCAGCTTATAAGCTACACTCCCGACACATTCGATGATCTCGAATGGTCTAACGTACCTTAGGCTTTGTCACGACCCCCGACCCAAGTTCCTGGTTCGGACGTCGCGGGACAGAAAACCCGTGGTATTGGTGGTTAATTTGGCAGCGGAAATTTTTAACAGGATCGTTTAAACTGAAAATACCCCTTTGTTTTATTTCAAGTTTCGGGATAAACCCCGTAATTTACAATAAAGGAATTTCACTGGGAAATCCCCTAATTACAAAAACATGTTTATTTATTTACTGAGCCACTTCATTCAAGCTGGTAGTGCTACGGGACACTTTTCCTTGTTCACAGTAAATCACCTTAAACATGTCTAAAAAGATTTTATCAGCGGGAAAATACTGGCGAGTCATTCAGTTTATACAAAAGGACACATTGTTTTAATCTACAATATTAAGAGCGATTACATTGTTTATATATCAACCAATTACCCCAATCAGTATTTGTCACTCGACCGTATCTGTAACTATGGTCATATCACCCATCGGCTAACCCGTTGTCCAACAGTGACGGTTATCAAGTAATGTATACAAAACCCCATATACCAGTAGTAATTGAAGATTACAAAGACTTAATCCCTGTAATTATAACCTTGAAAACAAATATGGTTTTGGAAACAATTTAGTAAAAAGAGAATGACTCACTTTGCAAGTTTAACTGGACAGAGTCGGCCTACTGATTAAGCCGGGTAACCTAGTTAAAATAACAATGCAAATGAAACTAGGTCAGTAACTTAATACAACATTTACGATAACTCACGAGATCGAAACGCTCACGACGAATGACAAAGTATAGCCCGTATTCAGGCAGCACTTAAACATCCATCCGATCGGTTTTAATCGATCGGACATTGTATCGTTGCAGTGATCGAGTTATTACCCTCTTGTCGCAACAGAGGGTCGGGAATGTAACACCTCGAAAATTCACGTCCTATAATGTGTTGACACGTGTCATAAAGTTTGAACGTGTGAAAGAACGTTATAAAAGGACTAAAGTTAACAAACATGGAAAGTATGTGATTATACGGGTTCTAAATGTCAACGGTGAATAAATATACTTCATAATAACCCTACATGATGTTCATATCATCAAACGAATGAATCATGGATCATGCGAAGCTAAAAGTGAGGAATTACAAACTACAGGGGCTAAATGTGTCAACATGTTTAAGTTATACCTCTGAGTGACCTTTTGACAAACCCGAAGCTTTGTAACTGTTAATTATGCTCACTAGAATGCACGATATAAATTTCGTAAAGTTTCGTTGTCGTATGAGAAAGTTATGATCAAATTCGTGTGCGAAGGGTTGAAGCGTAAACGTTGAAAGTTAGGACTTTTCGGGTAACAATAAAGTTAACCGGAGACTTAACGAAGTGGGTATATGTTTTAAAGCCCTTATAGATCAATTATGAGGGTTCATAATGCAAGAAACAAGTGCCTAATCGAAGTTTGAAGAGCCAAGGATCAAATCGCAAAAATCAAAAAATTCAGATTTATACAGACATGGCGTCGCGACACGCGAAGCCCAGAAGGGAAACCTTCGCGACACGTGGGGAGCGTCGCGACACGCGAAGCCCATGGGGGAAACCTTCGCGACACGCGGGGGACTGCCCAGTTCCGAATTTCATGGGTTTTTGCCTGCTGAGTGCTTTCTGCTCGATTTCATCCGATTTTCCACATAAAGGGCGACCCCTAGACACCCCCTAAGCACTAGGAACATGTGTTGATCAGTTGTGGTGGGTTGTAGACTCATGTGTCAAAGAATTGTGGTGGATTAAACACTATATAAAGGACCATGATATGCACCATTGTTCTTCACACCTTCCTCTTGCAATCTGATCATTTCTAGAGCTCCAAGGCACTCTCAAGTGATCACTAATCAAGCTTAGGACCTTTGTAAGTTTGCTTAACCTTCTTTAATAATGTTTAGCTTAGTTATTTAGCTAAAAGTCAAACCATCGTAATTACGGTTTGACTTCGAGATTAATTAATAATGGTCAGTCAAATCTCGAATTAAAAGTAGTTATAAGTTGATAATTATGTGGGTAATAAAACCTCAAAAGGGTTCCCCCTGATTCCCACTCTAACTATGTCTAATGTCGGGTCAAACTTGCTAAGAAAAAGTCAACAGGATACTTAAATTTCAATTTATGCATAATTAGCAATGTAGAACATATACAACCTATTTAATCATTAATATAACTTGGTAATAAGTGTAAGAACATGTCTAAACATGTTCATCCCGACAATTTCCTGTTTAGACCCGGTTCGGAACCGAAAGTCGCATAGTTTGACTTATACTTTGACTTTCAGTTCTGACCCGTTTTGGTATGATTTAGAAATACCTAGGAGTTTCATTTGGACCAGGTTACATGCTAGTATAACCCTCTGTGATTATACACCTCGGATCATTAGTTATCCAATTAATACGCATGATTCCGTTAATTGCTTATATGTTGACCATTATGCCCTTATTACCTTAAAACGTGATTTTTGGAAATGTAAAAGAGTAGAAACTTTAATTACTGATATATAAACTTGTATGCAAAGTTTGACATCAGTTTGAAGTGTAGATTAAGAGTTATGCTCGTTAGCGTAAAATTAAAGCTTTATGTTAATTAAACGGCGTATTTAACGTATAGCCTACTTAAACATACTTTTTGATATCAAAATCTTTACCCAATGATGTAATATATTATTTTGGGATTTTTGAATATTTTTAATTAAATTTAGGCTGAGCATAACTAATAGTCGTAGGCTTAATCCGGTAATTGTCGGTTTTGCCCTTAAGGGCTATAAAATGAGTTTTACATATCTAAACGACTCCAAACCTTTTGCTACTGATCACATATGATAAATAAATTATTTTAAGCCTTCTGGAAATATAAAAATATCCGATTTAAGTATCGAACCCGAAAACGGCTTCTAATCGCCTTTTTAAGCGTTTTTAACGCATAGTATGTACTAAAACTATTTTAAACATACCAAGGGTGATACCTACTGATATTTGAGGAAAATTATAATATTTTAACATTAAGCAAAGGTTGATGAACTCAGACTTCAGTTTTGAGCTTTTCGGCTTATGTGAAATTACCAAAATACCCCTACGGGGCATAGTTTGGTTATAATTGATAAATTTCACTTATATACTTTAACCTACTGAAATAACTTAGCAAATTGAGTATATTTGCTGATTACATCAGGCCTGTAACTCAGGTTGACACTTAAACTCTTTTACAACCTTTAAAATGACCAAACTACCCCTACGGGGCATAATTTGCGTTTAAATTCATTTCGGGCATAATAAATGATATCTTACTGATGTCACAACATATATGGAGCATATTAACTTAGGAAACCTGTAAATGGCTCTCATTATTACCCGTTACGCTTATTACACGTTCGGTTCGGTTTATGTAACAAGTTCACATAAATTAGCCGAAACGGGTCAAACCTTATCAATTTTATCGCAAAATCCAGAATGTGCATGAAGGACCTATATTAAACAAGTCTCTGAACTTGTCGGGTCTAAATCACATTCTATCCGGTCTTCGCTTAATCGTGCGTACGAACCGTATCTTTGAAACTAACCGGTCTAAGCATAAGCTTAATTAAAGACCGTTAGAATTCTAATAGGTTATTATAAACCTTCGTTCCAGATTAGGAGAACCAGTAAAAGCTACTTGTAATTTGTTTATTGTGATTTATACATTGCTCAGGTAAATACTTTTAACTTATTTTCCCTATACGGGCTTGGGTTACGGTATATAGAATACCGCTTGATCGGGCATCAAATCCTCCACCATTGGGTGGGTAATTGAATAATTTGATCGGCTCATTTAAACAGTCTTGTTACTTAAAGCCTTTGGGGGGTTAATGACCATGTCCCGGATATCCTTGGCATCATTTTACGAAATGGTCACGACTTAAGCGCGGGGTGTAGGCGTACACCCGTCAGTGCACAAAAGAATATTGTGGTGTGTCTATTGATCTTTAACCCGGACAAGATCCGGGCTACTGAACGCACAAGGAACATGTAATTAGTTCACAAGATTATAATATTAAATAATTTTCCCAAGTTAAATAAAATGTTTATGCCACGTGCATCCAAACAAATTTTCAATCATTTTCCAAAATGAGTCAGTTGATTGTATTTACCAGTGTAAACTGACGTATTTTCCCAAAAAGATTAAATGCAGGTACTAAGCGTAATTGGCTGGGATTTCTCCTTAGCATCACTAGAAGTCTCGCAAGCTTAAGATGCCTGAAGTCTGTTGAACCATTAATACTATTTTATTTTCGATCCATCTGTGGATAAACTTCCGAATATTGTGACATTTGATATTACAATATTCAATTCGGTTGTATTATATCTTTTAAATTTGCTTCCGCTGTGCATATTAAATATTGTGTTGTTTGACTATTATGTTGCCAACCACGTCACGATACTCCCCCACTGGGCCCACCGGTGACACGTGGAAATCGGGGTGTGACAGGTTGGTATCAGAGCCAACACTGAGTGAATTAAACACTAGCCTTTTGTGTTTAATCTCAGCTACACAATTGCACAATTCTAAACTTTCGAGTCTAGACATATAACATAGGACAAATTCCACTTTGTTTGTGTTGTCCTTTATTTTACATATATTTTTGTTTTGTTATCTCATATTATAATGACAGGATTTGAAAATGCCGCCAAGATTCTTCAGGAGAAGAGGAAGAGGCAAGGGGCCAATCACCGCCCCCAATGATAATGAAGCTGGACCTTCGAATGTGCGAGCTCCATCTACAACGGAGAGTGACGATCCCCGGCAGAACCGGAGAAACCTCTTTGAGCCGGCTAGACGGTCGGTTTCTCACAGCTCAACACCTCCTAACCCTTATGGGCCACAGCCCGAGTACGAGCTCAACAGCCCTCAACCCTCCTACATACCGTTACAGCGATCTTTATCGCATAATTCTTTTGGTGACCCTACACCAGTTTTTAGGGGCCGGTTTAACCCGGCAAACTTTTTACAAGAACCAGTGGGTTTTAACCCATTGGGTCCAGAGGATTATTTCTCTGGAGATCATGCGGACGATATGGACGAGGATACGGACCCCGTCGAGCCTGCCAGTGGTACACCAAACCACCCGATAGAGATCTCTGACGGATCTTCTTTCCACGGATCACCCTATGTTGGTCCAGATAGCTTTCAAGCTATGTTCACCAGGCACGAATGGTACTATACACCTCCTCACCATTCACCGCCTCAGCAGCAGCAGCAGCAGGATCCCTCGGTGGATTCAATATTTGTGGCAGTCACGCCACCACCTCCACCACCACCAGTTCAACCGGCACCTCCACAACCGCCAAGGCGTAGGAGAACCGGAGCGCGTATGTCTTCGCGAGCAGGAGACTTTCATTTCAGCTCTCCTCGTCAGTCAAGTGGCAGCCACTATCCGCCACATCTGGAGGAACCACAAATGGGTGGACCTTCTAACCCAGCTGTACCACAGCCATCACCGATGGGTTTTGACAACCCAATTCCAGCATACACGTGTTCTATGGCATACAACCCGTTTGAACCGCCAACTCACCACAACTACGGTTACGGCGAAGCTGACCCCTACATGGTAGCGGCAAATTACAACGCCTTTAACCCAGAAGGACCCTACGTCGCTCATTGGGAAGTAGGGTACCCAACTCGTGGGTACCAGATACCTGCCAGACCGATTATACGGACGCAATCGCAGCCGCCACGATTTTCTCCCCCAGAACGGGAGGAAATTCTTCAGAGACTGGATCAGGTTGAGCAGGACTATCGCCGCGACCGCCAGGAAAGACAAAGCTTCTTCCAAGGATTGACAAGCTTAATCAAAGGAAAGAGCAAGAAGGACCGCTGAATCCTTCCAATTGTTGTTAAGCCCCTGTGTGGGCAGTCTTGCTGTAGAAGCCCCTGCGTGGGTATGCTTGTTTGTTTTGACCCCTGCGTGGGTCTGTCTTTCTCTAAACCCTTACGGGGGTAAGTTATTTGTGTAAGTCCCTGCGTGGACTATTATGTTGATTAAACCCCTATGTGGGTATGTATGTTATTAAGCCCCTGCGTGGGTATGTATATTATTAAGCCCCTGCGTGGGTAAGTACTTGTTTAAACCCCTGCGTGGGTAAGTTTGTTTGTTGAAAAGACCCGTTTAGGGCAGCGTGTAATATTTTATTAAATTAATGGAATGTTTGTTTTATAAATTTCATGTTTGCCATTACGTGCATAGATATATTATATATGAAATAAATAAATCAAAACTCATTCCTTTTTAATAAATATCTGCCTATGTAAATTTTTAAATAAGAATCTTAAAGAGTGAAACCTAGCCTTCGGGTCATTATAAGGCCGGGCCAAGATGGTAAGACCTGTTAAAAAGATTCAAATCCCTGTTAACATCTGAAAATATGTTAACACTCCTGGCAGACGTGATTCATTAAAAATCACACACGTCATTATTATTAAAGGATTCTTCAAAAGATTCCTAACCCAATTATATGATCTCTGAATCATGGGTTTAGGTCATCAATTAAGATGATCATATTTTTACCATACGTGGTAATATAGTGCCTACGGGCCCTGCTCATTTCCATATGAGCCAAAAGACAGTGGTAGCGATGACTCCCTATCCGAAAAAGATAATGAATTAGGTTCAAACCTCAAATGCTTTGATTCTCTGAAATCCTAGCATATAATTTATAATTGTCCTTGTGACTATGCCTATTGTGCCAGTATATTTTCATGCTCTGATTCTCTGAAATCATAGCTTATAAATTAAAATGTCCATGTGACTAGGCCTTTTGTGCCACAAATAAAACTGTTATTGTTTTATAATTAGGATAAATTATTATAGAATCCTAAATAAATATGATAAACAAATTAACCAAATATGGTCTCTGTTTACCATGGTTAATGAGTTACCCTAAGGGGCAATTCCATAATCAACTCCCAAATAAACTATTGTTCTTGTTTTCTGTAACAGTTCAATTAAAATGGCTAACTCAGACGAGATAAATAGTCATCCAGTGGAGAACATTGATAACGCCCGGATCAATTTAACGGGTGCTGAATTAAAAGCGTTGGTCGACGACGCAGTTACAAAGGCATTGGAAAGGCAGTACGAAGAGTATAGTGGGACTCGTAGTAGGACCCTATCTACACAACCTTCAAAGCCACCGTCCAAGAAGGACGAATCAAAGAAAGATGATGATCGGCACTCCTCGAACCACCACAGTGCTCCATCTCAGCAGGTTGTGTTAAACCAAGGACCCCATGACAAGGGTTGCTCATATAAATATTTTGTTTCCTGCAAACCCCGGGATTTCACTGGGGAGAAAGGAGCCATCGACTGTATGACGTGGCTGGACGAGATGGACACAGTTGTGGATATCAGCGGATGCGCTGAGAAGGATGTAGTCAAGTTTGTGTCACAGTCTTTCAAGGGTGAAGCTTTAGCATGGTGGAGATCACTGATTCAAGCCACCGGGAAAATCCCATTGTACAATATGTCATGGGATCAAGTTGTTGCCCTCATCAGGGAAAATTACTGCCCTCAGCATGAGGTGGAGAAGATAGAGTCTGATTTTCTATCATTGGTGATGACAAACCTTGACTGTCAAGCTTACCTAACGAGCTTCAACACAATGTCCCGGTTGGTTCCTTATCTGGTGACCCCGGAACCAAAAAGAATAGCTCGTTTTATCGGTGGTTTAGCCCCGGAAATCAAGGCAAGCGTGAAGGCTTCTCGGCCAGCTACTTTTAGATCTGTAGCTGACATATCCTTATCCCTCACTTTGGATGCGGTCTGGCAAAGATCGCTGAGGAATAAGGAGGCTGAGAAGAGAAAACGTGAAGATGATGGTTCACGGAGATCGAACAAGAAGCACCGTGGGAACGGTGACAACAAGAAAGGATCGGAGTCAAGGAAAGATGGGCATCACTCTGGTGAGAAGCCCAAATGCAAAATTTGCAAGAAGCAGCACTTTGGAAAGTGCAGACTTGAGTCGAACTCACAGACTCAGTCAAAAACCTATGCTTGTGGTATATGCAAGTCCACGGATCACAAAACCTTGGATTGCAAGAAACTGAAAGACGCAACGTGCTATCGTTGCAATGAAAAGGGGCATATTAAAACCAACTGCCCTAAATACTACAAGAAGCCTGAAGAGGCCAAGAAGACTAATGCTAGAGTCTTCAGAATGGACGCAAAGGAAGCCGTTCTAGACGACAACGTTATTACAGGTACTTTCCTTGTAAATGATGTCTTTGCAAGAGTACTATTTGATTCAGGCGCTGATAAGTCGTTTGTAGATCATAAATTTTGCAACTTGCTGAATTTACCTGTCAAAACCTTAAGTGTAAACTATGAGGTAGAGTTAGCAGACGGCACCATAGAAACCGTCTCAACTATGTTAGAGGGATGTGTTATGTCCATTAAGAATCACTCTTTTCCTCTATCCCTACTTCCCTTTAAGTTAGCTGGTTTTGACATAGTCTTGGGTATGGACTGGTTATCTCATAACCAGGCCCAAATTGTCTGCAACAAGAAACAAGTGGTGATAAAGACTCCGTCTGGTGAATCACTTACCATTCGGGGATATACCCAGTATGGACTACCTGAGCAAGTGACTATGCTCAAGGCTTCAAAGTGTCTAAAGAAGGGTTGTGTCATCTACATGGTACAAGTGATTATTGATGAGCCTAAACCGAAGATAGAAGATATTCCCATCATTTCTGAATACCCTGAAGTTTTTCCGGAAGAACTACCTGGTTTGCCACCAGATAGGCAAGTGGAATTCAGGATTGATATCATCCCCGGAGCAGCACCAGTTGCTAGAGCACCTTATAGGTTGGCTCCAACGGAGATGAAAGAATTGAGGACACAGCTGGATGAATTGCTAGCTAAAGGTTTCATTAAACCTAGTTCATCTCCTTGGGGAGCACCAGTTCTGTTTGTCAAGAAGAAGGATGGATCGATGCGTCTGTGCATCGATTATCGCGAGCTTAATAAGGTCACGATAAAGAATAGGTATCCTTTGCCTAGGATCGACGATTTGTTCGATCAATTGCAAGGAGCAAGTTATTTCTCGAAGATTGACTTGAGGTCAGGCTACCATCAACTGAAGGTTAGAGATGAAGACGTGCACAAAACAGCATTTAGGACTCGTTATGGTCATTACGAGTTCCTAGTGATGCCTTTTGGGCTCACTAATGCACCGGCCGCGTTCATGGATCTCATGAATCGCGTTTGCAAGCCGTACTTAGATAAATTCGTCATCGTTTTCATCGACGACATTCTTATCTACTCGAAGAGCCAAACTGACCATGAGAAACACCTTCGCTGTATTCTCAAGCTCCTGCATCAAGAGAAGCTCTATGCCAAATTCTCCAAGTGTGAATTTTGGCTTCGTGAAGTCCAATTTCTTGGACATGTGGTTAGCGAGCGTGGTATCCAAGTGGATCCCACTAAAGTTGAAGCAGTTATGAACTGGCAAGAGCCAAAGACGCCTACAGAGATTCGTAGCTTCCTGGGATTGGTAGGATATTACAGGCGTTTCATTGAAAATTTTTCAAGAATTGCTGCGCCCCTAACTTCCTTGACCAAGAAGAAAGTAAAGTTCGTTTGGGGCCCCAAGCAGCAAGAATCCTTTGATATCCTTAAACAGAAGTTGAGCAACGCTCCTGTTTTGACATTGCCAGATGGAATAGAAGATTTTATGGTTTACTGCTGTAACAACCCTCATTAAAAGTCCTATTTATATTATTATTTTATTCAATAGGAAACGCTAATTGAGACACCCAAGTAATTCTACGCGAACCCTAAAATTTTCAGAACAATCAGAATCAGGATCAGGGCCCCTAAAACTCAGGGGGGGCATTCCCTACTCAACGATTATCTTTATATGTTATTATAAAAATCGAATTTAATCGAAACTTCGACTCACCTGCACTCCAAACACACGTGGCAAGAGAATAAGAAAAATGTATCCCTTACGGACCGTAAGGGTTGATGCTTACGGTCCGTAAGCCTGGAAAAATTGGTGTATAAATAGCAGGAGTTGGGACTTGCTTCTGTGCGTTCGTTCGACGATAAAATTCGACTCTGGCACAGAGTTATCATCCAAATACTCACAATTAACACACACAAACCACTAATTAGTATAGCGGGGTGCTGCAGAACAGGGTATTAACTCGATCGCTGATACGATTCAATGTCCGATCGATTAAACTATCCAACGATTGTTTAAGTGCCGCTCAAATTGAGTTTATACTTTGTTATTCATCGTGATTTCGACTTGAATGTTTGAGTGCTGTTCGAACTCGGACTATACTCTGTCATTCGTTGTGAATCCGCTGAATTGTTAAGTATTGCACTTTGTCATTTGTTGTGAGGGTTTTATCTCGTGAGTTATCGTAAATGCTGTATTAGTTACTTACCTAGTTTGTATGCACTAGGTTACAAGGCTAATCAGTAGGCTAGGCTCTGCTCAAATTAAATCTGCAATATATCAAGGATTATCTGTAGACTAAGCTTTGCCGTAGAAATCTGCAATGTGAGTTCATTTCTCTTTTCTCACCGTTTGTGAGTCCACTCTATTTTCTCATAATTTTATCATCTTTTTGTGATACAATTATATGTACAAAGGCTTTTCAAAATCCTAAAATATTTATCAGTTATACTTACAGTGATTAAAGTTATATATTCTATAATAACTACGGGTATGGGAGATTTTATACATTATTTGATTCTCGTTATTATTTGCCAGAAAGTTAGTCAATATTAGCATGACTACAATAACAGTGGAAAGTATGCCCCAGTAATCATAGCATATAACTAAAATTATTTTAACATCAATTAGTTAATTTAATATATGTTTGAAATAAATCTAAATGGTGTATACCATAACAAAATAGTCAAATATAATGTATTCTACTAAGATTATATTTTAGTCTTAGTCACGTTAATATATTAAATAATGATATTACAATTATTTAATTAACATATTATATTTGATAAAGTTATTGTAGTTTGATATAAAATGATATATGTCATTTTCTGGATTAAATGGTTTTGTGTCATAAAGTAATATATGTGGCAAAGAAATGTCACGGGAGACAATTAAGTCCGGAGTCATTAGTTGAGAGAATGATCAACAGTGACATGACCAAAAGCACTAGTTGAGAGAATGATCAACAGTGTTATAGAATCACTAGTTGAAAGAATGATCAACAGTGATATGACCAGAATCATTAGTTGATAGAATGATCAACAATGATATGATTACAGTCACAGGAATCGCCTAGTGACAGATAAATTGGATAATAATAAAATATAATTACTTGATAAATTCACTATTGGATAAAAGTAAGCCAATGAGTGATATGATTACTGTCATATCGGAACTGCCACCATGTGACAAATACTGATTGAGTTGGGTAAATATAAATGAATATAAAAACCTTAATACTGTAAGGTATAACAATAAATTTTATAAAAATGGAATGAATTCACTCAGTATTTTCGCTGACAAAACCTTTTTCAAACATTTTTCAGGTAATTACAGTAGATTGGAATAAGAGCTGGATACGACACTGAAAGGCTTCAAGAAGTGGCTTATTTTATTAATTAAATCAAATTAAGAAATATTGTTTTATGTAAACAAATTTATCTTATTAAAGCTACCTTTATAAAACATGGGTTTATCCCATCTATTTAACAAATAAAATCCGGTGTTTCTAAACTCTGATATTTTTCCTAACTCACGGTCCTGATGAAATTTCCGCTGCAATGTTTTATAAAATTAATCACCGGTACCACTGGACTGTTCATGGCTTCTGATTCCGTCCAGGGTGGGTCGGGGGTCGTGACAGAAGGTGGTATCAGAGCCAGGTTGTTTAAGCTATTTAGGTGTTCTTTTAATACCTAAACTTAAACTTAAAAGTTAGGAAACTGATACAAATTTACATATGTGTTATATATATGAATATATATATATGTTGATATGCACATATAATATTCTGGAAAGTATTGTTTTGTTCTAATTATTCTGTGATATTAATAAGTGAAAATGTTTGCAATTCAGATGTCGAATGAAGTACCACATAATCCAGAAGTTCATGCTAATAATGAAAATCCTTTGGATAAAAATGCTATAGAAAATTTAATAGCTCAAGGAATAGCTAATGCTTTACCTTTAATAATTAAAGCTGTTAAAAACCCCGTAGAACCTACCAAAGTTATGAATAGCAAGCATACCCATGACGACAGTTTTAACCATAGTGTCAATGGAGGCAATGATGATATTATCAAAACCCAATTTCCCAAGAAAAAGAAGGCGATGACTCTCGGGTGTACCTACAAAGAATTTCTAGCTTGTAAACCAACTGAGTTCGCAGGCAGTGAAGGAGCCACGGCTGCTCTGGGATGGTTAGAAAAGACGGAAGCTGTTCTTACAATCAGCAAATGTGCCGAAGAAGATAAGGTGATGTATGCATCCAACCTCTTCAAGGAAGAAGCCTTAGAATGGTGGAATACAATTCTTCAGGCAAAAGGAAGTAACATGGCTTATGCCATGAACTGGGAAAAATTCAGGGAAATGGTAGAAAGGAAATTTTGTCCTCCTTATGAAAAGGAACGAATAGCCAACAAATTCCTAAATCATAAAATGATAGATGTGAATTGTCGTGAATATACGACAACGTTCTTCGAATATGCAAGAATGGTACCAACTCTGGCTTCGCCAGAACCCGTACTAATTTCTCGTTATATTTGGGGATTAGTTAGCGAAATCCGAGACATAGTCAAGGCCACTAGACCACAGATTATTGAAGAAGCAGTCGAACTAGCTAACATGTTGACAGATGGACTAATCCGCACAAGAGAAGAAAACAAGAAGAAAGAGTTAGCCCAGAAAATTTTCCAAGAATTCAAAAAGACAGGAACTGAACCGTCATTGGAGCAACCTATCTGCAGAAGCTGTAACAAAAAGCATTCAGGAAGATGCCGTTTTAGGAGAACACCCTATTGTGACTTCTGTAAAATGACCGGGCATATAGAGGAAGAGTGTAGAAGGAAAACTAATGTTTGTTACAATTGCGGAGAGACGGGACACATCAAACCATATTGCCCAAAACTAACCAAAGCACCTGACAACAAGGCCAGAACAACAGACGGAGCTAAGAAGAACGCGCGAGCATTCGTACTTACTACGCATGAAGCAGAAATGATTCCAGACGTAATCGCTGATATATAATATCTAAGTTAAGTTAGTATTTGACCCTAGTACAAATAAAAGTTTATAAATAAATACATTCTGTCAAGTACTTCATCTATTCAAAACCATAACAGACTTGTTTGGTTTTTCACTTTCATTAAATCATTTATTTGGTCACGATCACCTTGCGGTGACGTTTTCACAAAATTTGAAGCTTATGCTAATCTCGTTGCATATGGGTTTAATTATTTATTTATATTGAATCCTCTTTGTTGGTTTATTCTATAAAATCAATCTTAACACAATCATGTGCTAAGATAATGATACACAAATTCATTTCATATATTCAGTGTATCTCTTAATGATTTTTATATCAGCAATCGAGCATTTCGTAATCTTTATTGTTTTATCATCTTTGATCGAAAAACATTATTCAATTATTTCGATTTCAATCCTACTAGATTTATTTGAAACATTCGGATTTACTTCATTTGATTTAAAGCATGGTGAAACTCATTTCATTCACCGCTACTATTTTCAATTACTTCGACACCTTGTGGTGGCATTTTCTTTAATTTGAAGCTTGAGCTAATATCATTTCCACTCCTGATGAACGAATTTTAATTTCTGTTTGTTCATTATCTTAAACAGTCTTAATACAATTATGTGTTAAGATAAGAGTACACAAATTCATATCATATTCTGGTGTACCTCTTAATGTTTCTTTCATCATTTATCGAAAATTCTATAATATTCATTTGGTCTTTTCATTTGAAAATCCTATTCGAAATGAATATCCAAATTTACTTCATTAAAACTTTCAGTTGATTACACGGTGAAATTGTTCGGTCACCATAATTATTGAATTATTTCAATCATTACGACACCTTGCGGCGTCGTTATAAACTTGTAGCTTGGACTAATCATAAGCATAAGAATCACTCAAAACCACGTATGTCTCTCATTTGACTCATCATTTGAAAGTAGTCTTGATGCAATTATGTATTAAGACAATGATACACTAAACTCTATTCTATTTCGGTGTATCCTTGCAATTTAATAAATGTCAACACGTTGATTTTTCTCTTGTTATGATTCGATAGTTGACAATCATTTTTATGCTTTTATTTCATTTTGAGCTTGTTGATTCTGAGTCTTCTTCAGTTGCCAATCAAAGTAAGCTTTCTTTTGACAAAGAATTTTTATTGATTCTAAAAGTCCTTCACATTCATTCTAAATATCTATTGATCATATATCTTTTGGCTTGAACATAATCACATTGGAAATTATATCATCTCATTTGTTTGACATCGATTTCTTGAAATAGTTCAGTTGAACCATTAAGTCCTATTTATGGTATAACTCGTATTCACAAAATTTGATATTTCAATTTTGTGTCATCTACCTTAATATTGTTTTTATTGACTAGAATATGACATAAGTTTAAAAAAAAAAATATATCGTAACCCAAATCTCGAGGACGAGATTTTTATTAAGGTGGGAAGAATGTAACAACCCTCATTAAAAGTCCTATTTATATTATTATTTTATTCAATAGGAAACCCTAATTGAGACACCCAAGTAATTCTACGCGAACCCTAAAATTTTCAGAACAATCAGAATCAGGATCAGGGCCCCTAAAACTCAGGGGGGGCATTCCCTACTCAACGATTATCTTTATAAGTTATTATAAAAATCGAATTTAATCGAAACGTCGACTCACCTGCACTCCAAACACACGTGGCAAGAGAATAAGAAAAATGTATCCCTTACGGACCGTAAGGGTTGATGCTTACGGTCCGTAAGCCTGGCAAAATTGGTGTATAAATAGCAGGAGTTGGGACTTGCTTCTGTGCGTTCGTTCGACGATAAAATTTGACTCTGGCACGGAGTTATCGTCCAAATACTCACAATTAACACACACAAACCACTAATTAGTATAGCGGGGTGCTGCAGAACAGGGTATTAACTCGATCGCTGATATGATTCAATGTCCGATCGATTAAACTATCCAACGATTGTTTAAGTGCCGCTCAAATTGAGTTTATACTTTGTTATTCATCGTGATTTCGACTTGAATGTTTGAGTGCTGTTCGAACTCGGACTATACTCTGTCATTCGTTGTGAATCCGCTGAATTGTTAAGTATTGCACTTTGTCATTTGTTGTGAGGGTTTTATCTCGTGAGTTATCGTAAATGCTGTATTAGTTACTTACCTAGTTTGTATGCACTAGGTTACAAGGCTAATCAGTAGGCTAGGCTCTGCTCAAATTAAATCTGCAATATATCAAGGATGATCTATAGACTAAGCTTTGCCGTAGAAATCTGCAATGTGAGTTCATTTCTCTTTTCTCACCGTTTGTGAGTCCACTCTATTTTCTCACAATTTTATCATCTTTTTGTGATACAATTATATGTACAAAGGCTTTTCAAAATCCTAAAATGTTTATCAGTTATACTTACAGTGATTAAAGTTATATATTCTATAATAACTGCGGGTATGGGAGATTTTATACATTATTTGATTCTCGTTATTATTTGCCAGAAAGTTAGTCAATATTAGCATGACTACAATAACAGTGGAAAGTATGCCCCAGTAATCATAGCATATAACTAAAATTATTTTAACATCAATTAGTTAATTTAATATATGTTTGAAATAAATCTAAATGGTGTATACCATAACAAAATAGTCAAATATAATGTATTCTACTAAGATTATATTTTAGTCTTAGTCACGTTAATATATTAAATAATGATATTACAATTATTTAATTAACATATTATATTTGATAAAGTTATTGTAGTTTGATATAAAATGATATATGTCATTTTCTGGATTAAATGGTTTTGTGCCATAAAGTAATATATGTGGCAAAGAAATGTCACGGGAGACAATTAAGTCCGGAGTCATTAGTTGAGAGAATGATCAACAGTGACATGACCAAAAGCACTAGTTGAGAGAATGATCAACAGTGTTATAGAATCACTAGTTGAAAGAATGATCAACAGTGATATGACCAGAATCATTAGTTGAAAGAATGATCAACAATGATATGATTACAGTCACAGGAATCGCCTAGTGACAGATAAATTGGATAATAATAAAATATAATTACTTGATAAATTCACTATTGGATAAAAGTAAGCCAATGAGTGATATGATTATTGTCATATCGGAACTGCCACCATGTGACAAATACTGATTGAGTTGGGTAAATATAAATGAATATAAAAACCTTAATACTGTAAGGTATAACAATAAATTTTATAAAAATGGAATGAATTCACTCAGTATTTTCGCTGACAAAACCTTTTTCAAACATTTTTCAGGTAATTACAGTAGATTGGAATAAGAGCTGGATACGACACTGAAAGGCTTCAAGAAGTGGCTTATTTTATTAATTAAATCAAATTAAGAAATATTGTTTTATGTAAACAAATTTATCTTATTAAAGCTACCTTTATAAAACATGGGTTTATCCCATCTATTTAATAAATAAAATCCGGTGTTTCTAAACTCTGATATTTTTCCTAACTCACGGTCCTGATGAAATTTCCGCTGCAATGTTTTATAAAATTAATCACCGGTACCACTGGACTGTTCACGGCTTCTGATTCCGTCCAGGGTGGGTCGGGGGTCGTGACAACTGCGATGCATCCCACACTGGCATGGGGTGTGTACTTATGCAGAAAGGCAAGGTTATTGCCTATGCATCACGACAGTTAAAAGTGCATGAGAAGAATTACACCACCCACGACTTAGAGTTGGGTGCCGTTGTATTCGCACTAAAACTATGGAGGCATTATCTATATGGAATCAAGTGTGTGATCTATTCTGATCACAAGAGCCTCCAACACCTGTTCAATCAGAAATATTTAAACATGAGGCAACGCCGTTGGATGGAAACTTTGAATGATTATGATTGTGAAATCAGATACCATCCCGGCAAGGCGAATGTAGTCGCCGATGCCTTAAGTCGAAAGGAGAGGGTGAAACCCATCCGAATCAATGCCAAGCGCATGGAGATAAAGAATAATTTGATTGAAAGGTTGTTAGCTGCACAGAAGGAAGCTGTGTTGGAAGCTAACTATCCTAATGAAAAGTTAGGAGTAACTGAGGAGCAGTTAACTCTTAGCAAGGACGGAATTCTAAGATTAAATGGACGAATATGGGTTCCAATTTATGGAGGACTTCGAGATGTCATCCTCCAGGAAGCTCATAGTTCCAAATACTCCGTTCATCCTGGAGCTGATAAGATGTACCAGGATCTAAGGGCAAATTATAGGTGGATAGGCTTGAAAAAGTCTGTAGCTGCCTATGTAGCTAAGTGCTTGACTTGTGCGCAAGTCAAAGCAGAACATCAAAAGCCGTCAGGCTTGCTACAACAACCTGAACTTCCCACTTGGAAGTGGGAAATGGTGACGATGGATTTCATCACCAAATTACCGAAGACAAGGAAAGGCAATGATACAATATGGGTTATAGTAGATAGACTGACTAAGTCAGCACATTTCTTACCCATCAAGGAGACTTATAGCTCCGACATGTTAGCCCAGTTATACGTTGATAAGATTGTAGCCTTACATGGCATACCTGTGTCTATTATCTCTGACAGAGATACTAGATACACCTCACATTTTTGGAAAAGTTTCCAACAATCTTTGGGCACGCGTTTGAATTTTAGTACGGCTTACCATCCTCAGATAGACGGTCAGAGTGAGCGTACTATTCAAACTTTGGAAGACATGCTACGTGCATGTGTAATCGATTTGGGTGGTAGTTGGGATAAACACCTACCGTTAATCGAATTCTCCTACAACAATAGCTACCATACCAGCATTAAGGCTTCGCCTTTTGAGGCATTATACGGTAGAAAGTGTAGAACGCCCGTTTGTTGGGCGGAAGTTGGAGACGTCCAATTATCAGGACCAGAGATAGTGTTCGAGACGACGGACAAGATTGTCCAGATTCGTGACCGTCTCAAAGCTGCCCGAGATAGGCAGAAGAGCTACGCTGATCCAAAGCGTAAAGCTTTTAACTTCGAAGTAGGTGACAAGGTCCTACTTAAAGTATCACCCTGGAAGGGAGTGATGCGATTTGGTAAGAAAGGCAAGCTAAGCCCGAGATACATAGGACCTTTCGAGGTAATCGAACGTGTCGGGTCAGTTGCCTATAAGTTAAAATTACAAGAAGAGCTCAGTGGAATTCACAATGTGTTCCACATCTGCAATCTGAAGAAGTGCTTCGCTGACGAATCACTGGTTATACCACATACAGATGTGCATATAGATGAGAGTTTAAAATTTGTGGAGAAACCTTTGTCGATTGAAGATCAACAGGTAAAGAAGCTTCGAAGGAAGCATGTACCTATTGTAAAGGTCAAATGGGATGCCCGTAGAAGTCCTGAATTCACGTGGGAGGTTGAATCCACGATGAAAGAAAGGTACCCTTATTTATTTCAGTAAATCTCGGGTCGAGATTTATTTTAAGGGGGTGAGGATGTAACACCTCGAAAATTCACGTCCTATAATGTGTTGACACGTGTCATAAAGTTTGAACGTGTGAAAGAATGTTATAAAAGGACTAAAGTTGACAAACATGGAAAGTATGTGATTATACGGGTTCTAAATGTCAACGGTGAATAAATATACTTCATAATAACCCTACATGATGTTCATATCATCAAACGAATGAATCATGGATCATGCGAAGCTAAAAGTGAGGAATTACAAACTACAGGGGCTAAATGTGTCAACATGTTTAAGTTATACCTCTGAGTGACCTTTTGACAAACCCGAAGCTTTGTAACTGTTAATTATGCTCACTAGAATGCACGATATAAATTTCGTAAAGTTTCGTTGTCGTATGAGAAAGTTATGATCAAATTCGTGTGCGAAGGGTTGAAGCGTAAACGTTGAAAGTTAGGACTTTTCGGGTAACAATAAAGTTAACCGGGGACTTAACGAAGTGGGTATATGTTTTAAAGCCCTTATAGATCAATTATGAGGGTTCATAATGCAAGAAACAAGTGCCTAATCGAAGTTTGAAGAGCCAAGGATCAAATCGCAAAAATCAAAAAATTCAGATTTGTACAGACATGGCGTCGCGACACGCGAAGCCCTGAAGGGAAACCTTCGCGACACGCGGGGAGCGTCGCGACACGCGAAGCCCATGGGGGAAACCTTCGCGACACGCGGGGGACTGCCCAGTTCCGAATTTCATGGGTTTTTGCCTGCTGAGTGCTTTCTGCTCGATTTCATCCGATTTTCCACATAAAGGGCGACCCCTAGACACCCCCTAAGCACTAGGAACATGTGTTGATCAGTTGTGGTGGGTTGTAGACTCATGTGTCAAAGAATTTTGGTGGATTAAACACTATATAAAGGACCATGATATGCACCATTGTTCTTCACACCTTCCTCTTGCAATCTGATCATTTCTGGAGCTCCAAGGCACTCTCAAGTGATCACTAATCAAGCTTAGGACCTTTGTAAGTTTGCTTAACCTTCTTTAATAATGTTTAGCTTAGTTATTTAGCTAAAAGTCAAACCATCGTAATTACGGTTTGACTTCGAGATTAATTAATAATGGCTCAGTCAAATCTCGAATTAAAAGTAGTTATAAGTTGGTAATTATGTGGGTAATAAAACCTCAAAAGGGTTCCCCCTGATTCCCACTCTAACTATGTCTAATGTCGGGTCAAACTTGCTAAGAAAAAGTCAATAGGATACTTAAATTTCAATTTATGCATAATTAGCAATGTAGAACATATACAACCTGTTTGATCATTAATATAACTTGGTAATAAGTGTTAGAACATGTCTAAACATGTTCATCCTGACAATTTCCTGTTTAGACCCGGTTCGGAACCGAAAGTCGCATAGTTTGACTTATACTTTGACTTTCAGTTCTGACCCGTTTTGGTATGATTTAGAAATACCTAGGAGTTTCATTTGGACTAGGTTACATGCTAGTATAACCCTCTGTGATTATACACCTCGGATCATTAGTTATCCAAATAATACGCATGATTCCGTTAATTGCTCATATGTTGACCATTATGCCCTTATTACCTTAAAACGTGATTTTTGGAAATGTAAAAGAGTAGAAAATTTAATTACTGATATATAAACTTGTATGCAAACTTTGACATCAGTTTGAAGTGTAGATTAAGAGTTATGCTCGTTAGCGTAAAATTAAAGCTTTATGTTAATTAAACGGCGTATTTAACGTATAGCCTACTTAAACATACTTTTTGATATCAAAATCTTTACCCACTGATGTAATATATTATTTTGGGATTTTTGAAGATTTTTAATTAATTTTAGGCTGAGCATAACTAATAGTCGTAGGCTTAATCCGGTAATTGTCGGTTTTGCCCTTAAGGGCTATAAAATGAGTTTTACATATCTAAACGACTCCAAACCTTTTGCTACTGATCACATATGATAAATAAATTATTTTAAGCCTTCTGGAAATATAAAAATATCAGATTTAAGTATCGAACCCGAAAACGGCTTCTAATCGCCTTTTTAAGCGTTTTTAACGCATAGTATGTACTAAAACTATTTTAAACATACCAAGGGTGATACCTACTGATATTTGAGGAAAATTATAATATTTTAACATTAAGAAAAGGTTGATGAACTCAGACTTCAGTATTGAGCTTTTCGGCTTATGTGAAATTACCAAAATACCCCTACGGGGCATAGTTTGGTTATAATTGATAAATTTCACTTATATACTTTAACCTACTGATATAACTTAGAAAATTGAGTATATTTGCTGATTACATCAGGCCTGTAACTCAGGTTGACACTTAAACTCTTTTACAACCTTTAAAATGACCAAACTACCCCTACGGGGCATAGTTTGCGTTTAAATTCATTTCGGGAATAATAAATGATATCTTACTGATGTCACAACATATATGGAGCATATTAACTTAGGAAACCTATAAATGGCTCTCATTATTACCCGTTACGCTTATTACGCGTTCGGTTCGGTTTATGTAACAAGTTTACATAAATTAGCCGAAACGGGTCAAACCTTATCGATTTTTTCGCAAAATCCAGAATGTTCATGAAGGACCTATATTAAACAAGTCTCTGAACTTGTCAGGTCTAAATCACATTCTATCCGGTCTTCGCTTAATCGTGCGTACGAACCGTATCTTTGAAACTAACCGGTCTAAGCATAAGCTTAACTAAAGACCGTTAGAATTCTAATAGGTTATTATAAACCTTCGTTCCAGATTAGGAGAACCAGTAAAAGCTACTTGCAATTTGCTTATTGTGATTTATACATTGCTCAGGTAAATACTTTTAACTTATTTTCCCTATACGGGCTTGGGTTACGGTATATAGAATACCGCTTGATCGGGCATCAAATCCTCCACCATTGGGTGGGTAATTGAATAATTTGATCAGCTCGTTTAAACAGTCTTGTTACTTAAAGCCTTTGGGGGGTTAATGACCATGTCCCGGATATCCTTGGCATCATTTTACGAAATGGCCACGACTTAAGCGCGGGGTGTAGGTGTACACCCGTCAGTGCACAAAAGAATATTGTGGTGTGTCTATTGATCTTTAACCCAGACAAGATCCGGGCTACTGAACGCACAAGGAACATGTAATTCGTTCACAAGATTATAATATTAAATAATTCTCCCAAGTTAAATAAAATGTTTATGCCACGTGCATCCAAACAAATTTTCAATCATTTTCCAAAATGAGTCAGTTGATTGTATTTACCAGTGTAAACTGACGTATTTTACCAAAAAGATTAAATGCAGGTACTAAGCATAATTGGCTGGGATTTCTCCTTAGCATCACTAGAAGTCTCGCAAGTTTAAGATGTCTGAAGTCTGTTGAACCATTAATACTATTTTATTTTCGATCCATCTGTGGATAAACTTCCGAATATTGTGACATTTGATATTACAATATTAAATTCGGTTGTATTATATCTTTTAAATTTGCTTCCGCTGTGCATATTAAATATTGTGTTGTTTGACTATTATGTTTCCAACCACGTCACGATACTCCCCCACCGGGCCCACCGGTGACACGTGGAAATCGGGGTGTGACAGGGAATCAAATTGTTTTTGAAAGAAACGGGTATAACTGAACGTACGTAGCTTAATTTTTCGTCGTAACAAACATTCCATGCAAGTGCCAAACCCCTTGGTTTTATACTGGATTTTGGCCTCCCCCGCTTGTCGCGCCAGGTCCTCTAGATCCTGGCGCGTGTCTCGACAGCGACCCACCTAGGCTAGGGGTGCCTGGTGTCCTGCTTAGCCTTGCTGAGTTGTTAATTTTCGAAATTTTGAGTTTTATAATCGTTTTTGTGGATAACTACCAATTAGGGGATACCCCCCCTTTAGTTTTTGGGCCTGATCCTAGTTTTGCCTGGTTTAAAATTTTACGGGTCGTGCCATACCACTTGGGGGTCTCAATTAGGGTTTCCTAATGGGCAAAATTAAGAAATAATAATTTTGGCAAGGGTTGTTACATCCTCCCCCCTTGTACAAAATCTCGTCCTCGAGATTTACTGGAACAAATGAGGGTACTTTCGTTTCATTTCCGATTCCAGTAGTCATGTGTACTCTGGTCCTCTTTTCGAATCCCATTTTACTTTGACCAGTACCAATCTCTTGTAGTCAACTTTTCATTTACCTCTATGTCTTGAAGAGGTACTACCAGTGATTCATCAGATAAACACTTCTTAAGATTGGATACATGAAACACATTATGTACCCCGACTAGTTCTTCTGGTAGTTGCACTTGATAGGCAACTGGTCCTATTCGTTGGGTAATGGTAAATGGTCCTATATACATTGGACTTAGCTTTCCTTTCTTACTGAATCAAACTACCCCTTTCCACAGCGAGACTTTCAAGAGTACCTTGTCTCCAACTTGAAATTCTAACGGCTTGCGTCGATTGTCTGCATAACTCTTCTGGCGGTCTCGAGCTGTTTTTAGTCTTTCCTTAATTTGATTTATCTTTTCGGTTGTTTTTTGTACAATTTCGGGACCTGATAATTGACTTTCTCCTATTTCTGCCCAACATATTGGAGTTCGACACTTTCGTCCATACAGTGCTTCAAACGGGGCAACATTGATACTTGTATGATAACTATTGTTATAGGAGAATTCTATTAGTGGTAACTGGTAAGTGCTCATCCCAATTTCCACCGAAATCTATTACACATGCCCTAAGCATGTCTTCTAAGGTTTGGATTGTCCTTTCACTTTGTCCATCTGTTTGGGGATGGTATGCAGTACTTAAATTTAATCACGTCCCCATTGCTTGTTGGAAACTTGTCCATAAATGCGAAGTGAAACGACTATCCCTATCTAAAACAATGGAGAGTGGAACTCCATGTAGTGACACGACCTCGTCTACGTATAACTTAGCCAATCTCTCCATGCTAAAAGTTTCCTTCATTGGTAGGAAATGAGCTGATTTGGTTAATCGATCTACAATCACCCAGATTGCATCGTTACCTTTCCTGGTTTTGGGTAGCTTAGTAACAAAATCCATTGTTATTAGTTCCCATTTCCATACATGCATTTCTAACTGTTGAAGTAAACCTGAGGGTTTCTGGTGTTCTGCCTTGACTTGCGAACACGTTAGACACTTAGAAACGTATCTAGCTATGTCCTTTTTCATCCCTATCCACCAGAAATTATTTCTTAAATCCTGATACATCTTGTTATTACCAGGATGCATTGTATACCTAGACTTATGGGCTTCATCTAAAATCTTATCTCTTAAGTTTCCTTGCCTAGGTACCCAAATCCTTTTCTTGTGAAATCTACAAATTCCATCAGACCCTTGCTCTAATTTTGTTATCCTTCCTTTCATTCCTTCAGCATCATCCTTGATTGCTGTTTCTTAAACACCTTTCAGCTGATCCATTAAATCTAACTGTAGATTTAATCTAAGAGCACGAACTCGCCTTTGCTTTTCATGATATTTACGACTAAGGGCATCTGCTACTACATTTGCCTTTCCTTCAAGATATTGAATATCACAGTCGTAATCACTTAAAATTTCCATCCATCTTCTTTGCCTCATGTTTAATTCTTTTTGCCCAAATATGTATCTTAAACTCTTATGATCTGTATAGACGGTAAACTTACTTCCATACAGATAATGTCTCCAAATCTTAAGGGAAAAAATTATTGCTCCTAATTCTAAGTCATGAGTCGTATAATTTTCCTCGTGCTTTTCAATTGTCTTGAGGCATACGCAATTACCTTTTTGCGTTGCATTAATACACAACCTAATCCTAGCTTAGAAGCATCGCAATAGACTTTAAAATCTTATGTTCCTTCTGGTAAAGCATGGATTGGGGCATTTGTTAATCTTTGCTTTAAAATCCTAAAGGCTTCCTCTTGCTTGGGTCCCCATTCAAACTTAACAGTTTTACAGGTTAGCTTAGTTAATGGAACAACTATCTTAGAAAAGTCTTTGATGAAGCACCCATAATACCCAGCTAACCCTAGAAAACTTCTAACTTCGGTAGCTGATTGCGGGACCTTCCATTTCGTGATTGCTTATATCTTGGAGGGATCTACGTGAATACCTTTGTGATTCACCATGTGTCCTAAAAATTGCACCTCTTGTAGCCAAAATTCACACTTCGAAAATTTGGCGTACATCCTTTCCTTTCTTAACAGAGTTAAAAGTGCATACAGGTGCTCACAATGCTCGTCCTGGCTTTTGGAATAAATGAGTATATCGTCGATGAAGACAATTATAAATTTATCCAGATACGACTTACAGATTCTATTCATCATGTCCATGAATGCTGCAGGAGCATTCGTTAACCCAAATGGCATGACTGTAAACTCGTAGTGACCATACCTAGTCCTGAAAGCAGTTTTAGGTATGTCTGCTACCTGTACCTTCAGCTGATGGTATCCGGAGCGCAAATCTATTTTAGAAAAATACCTAGCTCCTTGAAGTTGATCGAAAAGATCATCAATCCTAGGTAATGGGTATCGATTCTTAATGGTAACCTTATTCAACTCCCTATAATCGATACACATCCTCATCGAACCATCCTTCTTTTTCACGAACAACACAGGTGCTCCCCAAGGGGATGAACTAGGTTGTATGAAGCCTTTGCCTAACAATTCATCTAACTGCTTTTTCAGCTCTAACATTTCTGTGGGTGCTAATCGATAAGGTGCCTTAGCTATTGGTGTAGTTCCAGGAAATAGATGAATTCTAAACTCTACTTCCCTATCCAGGTAGCTCTTTTGGGAATACATCCGGGTATTCTGATACTACTGGGATTTCCTTAAGTTCCTTGCTTTTAGGGTTAGTGATTACCGAAATCATATACACTATTCCTTGTTTTCGTTTATAATTAGCAACTTTCATTACTGAGATGAACTTCATTGGTTTTTGTGGCTTATCTCCTATAACCAGAATTACTTCTCCTGTTGGCGTATGAATTTCTATGGAATTCTTATCACAGAGGATTCGAGCATGGTTGGCTACGAACCAATTCATTCCTAACACGACATCGAATCCAGCTAAATTCATAGGTAGAAGGTTTGCAGAAAATTTATGACCTGAGAGTTCTATCTTTCCTTCTTGAAGAACCTTATCTATTTTAACAGAATTTCCATCTGTCGTTTCTACCGTATAAATTTGCCTAAGTTTGGTTAAAGGTTGCTTAAGAGCTTCGCAGAATGAAGTATTTATAAAACTTTGGTTTTCACCAGAGTCAAATAATACTTTTGCGTAAACGTCATGTACAAGAAACGTACCAGCTATCACATCCGGAATCAGATCTGCTTCTTGCGTTGTCAGCTGGAAGGCTCTTGCATTCTTATTATTAGTTCCTTCAGTTGCTTTTGCCTTGTTGTCAGCTGGCTAGACCAGTTTAGGGCATTCTGGTCTAAAATGCTCAGCTTCTCCACAATTGTAGCAGATCTTGGATTTCTTTCTGCACTCCTCCTCTCGGTGCCCCAGTGCTTTGCAGAAATTGCAATTTTCCTGACATTTACTAAAATGTTTCTTTCTACAGTTTCTGCATAATGGAGGTGTGGAAGATTGCCCAGTTCCCTTTTTCTTGAAGTTACTATTAGTATTACCCCCACGAAAACCTTGGGTAATCTTTTGTGCCAATTCCTTTTTCCTGTTTTCTTCTCTTGTGCGCACCAGTCCGCCAGTCAATGTGTTAGCCAGTTCGACCGCATCGTCAATCGTTTGGGGTCTCGCAGCTTTGACTATATCACGAATCTCGCTAATTAGTCCCCAAATACAGCGAGAAATAAGTACCGGCTCTGGCGAAGCCAGAGTTGGTACAATTCTAGCATACTCGAAAAATTTTGAAGTATACCCTCGGCAGTCCACGTCCACCATCCGGTGGTTTAGGAACTTATTCGTCATCTGTTTCTTTTCGTAGGAGGGACAAAAATTTCTTTCCACCAATTCCTTGAATTCCTCCCAACTCATGGCATACGCCACGTCACTTCCTTTTGCTTGCAGCACCGTGTTCTACCATTCTAACGCCTCTTCCTTGAAAAGGTGGGATGCATACATAACCCTGTCTTCCTCGGTGCATTTACTTATTTTAATTACTGTTTCGGTCTTTTCTAACCAACGCAGTACGACAATCGCCCCTTCATTACCTGCAAAATCGACCGACTTACAGGCAAGAAATTCTTTGTAGGTGCAACCAGTCGTTGCTACTTTCATTTTCTTAAGAAATGGGGCTTGAACCATATTATTATTATTACCACCCCAGTCATACTGTTACTGAAATTATCATCGCGGGTGTGTTTACTATGGTTAGCTTGTGAAGGGTTCAATGGGGTTCTTAACAGCAGCGACGATTGCGGGGATAGCGTTAGCTATTCCCTAAGCAACGATATTTTCTATATCTTGCCTATCGAGAAAATGGTCTTCATTATTAGGTTCAGATTGGTTAACGTCATTTGCCGGTTGATTCATTGCGTTTTCCATCTGAATAATTAACAATATATACAAATTATTATCACACAATGGATAGCAACTAAACACAATAAGGCAATCACAACACAATTAAGTCAACACGTATAGCCAAAATCATCGACCTTGCGACATTTATATTTATGTAATATTTATGCATCAATACACACCATCTATTTTACAAAGGTTTTATTTTTAGTTATTATTATACAATATTATATTATTATTATATATATATTATGATGATATTATATATATATACATATATATATATATATTTCACATATTAATATTATACAAAATCTTTTTAACTATGGTTAACTGGCTTTTCAGAAACGACGCTCTCTCTCGTCATACTTCCACGTGATGTTTTCCCCCACTTCTCGAATCCGATTTCCCGCATCGACCAGCTCCTCGCCATAGCGGCGCAATTCGGCAACGTTCTCCGGGTTCATGGGTGGAAAAGGTGTAGGTTCAGGATTAAACTGGGGAAAGTAAACATTTGGGTTATTCATAAAATTCTGAAAATGCCAGTCGCTCGTCCACCATTCTTCCAGCTGCCCTGTAACAGGTTGAGGGTTGACAATAGGGTCTGGAATAGCAGGTTCCAAATTGATAGGAAGTTCTGACCGGGCGGGGAAATTGAAAAGGGTTTCATCAGCATGTCCGATAAGGTCACAATTTGCAAGTTTTCTATCAAGTTCCTCCCAAGGTGGCAACTCAGGGGCCTGTCCAGAGCTCTCTCCTATCTCTTTCCCCTTTCCTTTCGGATCCTCCGTTTTCTTTACCCGTTGGGCAGCGGGTTTCTTCTTTCTTCCTCGTTTCAAATCCAGCAGCCTTCTTCTCTTTTTGGGTTTTGGTTTCTCCTAGGACTGGGCCTGAAACACTATTGGCTCCTCGGTATCCGCCTGATTACCGGACTGGGTTCCGGTTATATCCATATCAGTCGTATGGATTGTAAAGTTTCAGAGTGCTTCCGATAGTTCATTCATGCTGTTAGGCACACATGAAGAAACACACAAAATTTCATGTTAAAATTTTAAAGCAAATTCTCACAGAATCACAGAAGGGCAAATAAAATTAAAAAAATTTAAGTACTCTTCAAATACTTAAGTAGGCTTAAATCAGTGGCTCTGATACCACCTTTTTCTGTCACGGCCCCCGTCCCAGTTTCCTGGTTCGGACGCCGCGAGACAGAAAACCCATGGTATTGGTGGTTAATTTGGCAGCGGAAATTTTTAACAGGATCGTTTAAACTGAAAACACCCCTTTGTTTTATTTCAAGTTTCGGGATAAACCCCGTAATTTACAATAAAAGGAATTTCATTGGGAAATCCCCTGATTACAAAAACTTGTTTATTTATTTACTGAGCCACTTCATTCAAGCTGGTAGTGCTACACTTTTCCTTGTTCACAGTAAATCACCTGAAACATGTTTAAAAAGATTTTGTCAGCGGAGAAATACTGGCGAGTCATTCAATTTATATAAAACAATACATTGTTATAATCTATAGTATTAAGAGCGATTACAATGTTTATATATCAACCAATTACCCCAATCGGTATTTGTCACTCGACCGTATCTGTAACTATGGTCATATCACCCGTTGTCCAATGGTGACGGTTATCAAGTAATGTATACAAAACCCCACATACCAGCAGTAATTGAAGATTACAAAGACTTAATCCCTGTAATTATAACCTTGAAAACAAATTGGGTTTTGGAAACAATTTAGTAAAAAGAGAATGACTCACTTTGCAAGTTTAATTGGACAGAGTCCGCCTACTGATTAAGCCGGGTAACCTAGTTAAAATAACAATGCAAACGAAACTAGGTCAGTAACTTAATACAACATTTACGATAACTCACGAGATCGAAACCCTCACGACGAATGACAAAGTATAGCCCGTATTCAGGCAGCACTTAAACATCAATCGTATCGGTTTTAATCGATCGGACATTATATCATAGCAGTGATCGAGTTATTACCCTGTTGTCGCAGCAGAGGGTCGGGAATCAAATTGTTTTTGAAAGAAACGGGTATAACTGAACGTACATAGCTTAATTTTTCGTCGTAACAAACATTCCATGCAAGTTCCAAACCCCTTGGTTTTATACTGGATTTTGGCCTCCCCCGCGTGTCGCGCCAGGTCCCCTAGACCCTGGCGCGTGTCGCGACAGTGACCCACCTAGGCTAGGGGTTCCTGGTGTCCTGTTTAGCCTTGCTGAGTTGTTAATTTTCGAAATTTTGAGTTTTATAATCGTTTTTGTGGATAATTACCAATTAAGGGATACCCCCTTGAGTTTTAGGGGGCCCTGATCCTAGTTTTGCCTGGTTTAAATTTTTACGGGTCGTGCCATACCACTTGGGGGTCTCAATTAGGTTTTCCTAATGTGCAAAATTAAGAAATAATAATTTTGGCAAGGGTTATTACAGGCTTAGTTTGCCCTTCTTACCAAAACGCATCACACCTTTCCAGGGTGATACCTTTAGTAAGACCTTGTCTCCTACCTCAAACTTCAGAAGTTTTCGCCTCTTATCTGCGTAATTTTTTTGCCTATTTCTCGCAGCCTTTAGGAGATCCCGAATTTGGACAATCTTGTCCGTTGTTTCAAGTACTATCTCAGGTCCTGATAATTGAGCTTCTCCAACTTCCGCCCAACACACGGGCGTTCTACATTTTCTTCCATATAATGCCTCAAAAGGCGCAGCCTGAATGCTGGTATGGTAACTGTTATTGTAGGAGAACTCAATTAAGGGAAGATGGGCATCCCAGCTACCACCTAAATCAATAACACATGCGCGAAGCATGTCTTCCAATGTTTGAATTGTACGCTCACTTTGCCCATCCGTTTGAGTATGGTAAGCAGTACTGAAATTCAAACGAGTGCCCAATGATTGTTGGAAGCTTTTCCAGAAATGAGAAGTGTATCTAGTATCTCTATCGGATACAATAGATACTGGCACTTTGTGGAGAGATACAATCTCATCCACATATAACTGAGCTAGCTTATCGGAGCTATGAGTCTCCTTGATGGGTAAGAAATGAGATGACTTAGTCAATCTGTCAACTATGACCCATATAGTATCATTTCCATACCTTGTCTTAGGTAACTTGGTAATGAAATCCATGGTTACCATCTCCCACTTCCATGTGGGGAGTTCTAACTGTTGTAGTAATCCTGACGGCTTTTGATGTTCAGATTTAATCTCTTCTAAACATTCAAAATCAATGAAGTTTTAATACCTCCTCTGTTCCAAGATATATTTCTAAATTACCAGAGGTGACAAGATTGGGGGGGGGGGGGTTGGGTAAAGGGTTAAAACTGTTAATCTCTTATGCCGGCTATAATAAAATGGGTCTGGTCAGTTTGGTTGACCCGCCAACACTTCTTTGTCCATTTATTATTTTATAAATTAGTAAGTTTATAATACAAATGTAAACTATACACTATTAACAGTAATCTATTTTTTGGGAAGCGAAGGTTTTAAACATTTGAATACACTTTGGGTGACTTTATACACCTTCTTCTTCATTTTATTCTTGTTTTCTTACATCAAACAACTTGGATGACCTCCAAGGATGTTACCCAAGGTTCACCAAGGTGTAACAAAGTGGTACATCACTTTCATAAGGCTCCAAATTCATATTTGAATTATGTTTTACAAAAACTTTGCAAACATGTTTCATTACTTGTTCTTCTTGTGGGAATCTTGTACCAACCCTGTTCCCAATCAAACTCATGGTTGTGGGGCTTGTGTATGGTTGATTTTCAGAGGATTAGAGGCCCAAAAACCTCACTTAACTACTGCTCTAAAGGTTCCAAACAACCTGCAAAGTGTTGAAGCCAATCCAAGTCTTCAATCATCAATGTTGAAAGACTTTTGATTTGGTAAAGTGTGAACAATGGAGCCTTGGCTTTCCAACTATGATTCCACTTCCTCACTTAGTTAGTTAATCCATTTTCTTTAACCTAAGTCATAAAGTAAACTTTCTAGTAACAAAGTGTCCAAAACTTCACCAAGTCTCCAAATATTTGCCCTGATTGGGATGCACTAGTCTAGTTTGAGCGCACTTGGTTACTTGGTGATTTAGATGATACACTTTCATTCTTTTTCCATTCACGACCAACCGAAATCAACAACTAAGTTGATGATTTTGTGATTTGGTAAATCCATACAATGAGGTTAAATGGATGGAATTCATCCTACCTCTATGCATGACCATATATGACTTGGACTAAATAAGTATAAGTATATATATGTATATATTAGAACTGAATCATAACATCAACCAAACCCATGGTTAAATGTTGTACATTATGGTAATTTTCATCTTTGCCTAAGTTCCACAAATTATGGATTCTAATGGGTTAATCGGTACCCATGAAAACATGACCAACATAGTGTCCATATGAGTGGTTTTAGACAAGCTGTACTTTCTTGCAATATACATACTTTCACACTACTTTAAACCCATAATCTAACTCGATACCGAACTCCGTAACTCACACGCCTTCGTTTTCCCCTGAAGCCAATCCAAGTCTCAAGACTTTTCATTCATGTTTTTTGGAAGCTTTTGCAAAATTGTGAGTATACATGGCCGCCTTTTTACTTTAAGTACACTTTTGGGGTGCAATATATATGCATATCAAACTTACACATACACAAACATTCACATAATTCAAACAAACAAATCCATACATACATGCTTAATACGTTATACACTAGGATACTTGCATGCTAGAAGCCCTTCTTGCACGAATACTTGTCATTAACTTTATGAGACACCCTTAACATGTATAACGCTATAGGAGTAGCACACCGCCCATTGATGGGTGATTGTTAAGTATTCAATCATAAATGGTCTTGTCACTTTGGTGATGAGATTACGCTAGTGGAAACTTTGGTTTGACATTTATGTGATGCATGCTAGCCTATGTTAAGTATTGCCTTAGTATACGATTTTGCCATGTGGATTATGTTAAACTTTTATACTGATGCTACTAAACCAAACTTGTATACTCACCAATGCTTTATGTGTTGACCGTTATTTTAGTATATATTGCAGGAGTATGATTGTAACAACCGAAGTAAACTGTGGCAAGATATTGTCCGCTTTGCCCCCGATGGGTTGCCCATCCAGGAACTCACCGTTTTTCTTTCACCCGACGAGTTGCTCGCCCAGGAAAAACGCGTATTGGTAGAGAAGGTTTCCACCCCTTATAAGGAAGGCTTCGTTCTCCTCCTCAACCGATAGAGGCATTTTGCCTGGGCGACCAACTCGTCAGGTGAAAGCAAAACCGTGAGTTCCCGGATGGGCAACCCGTCGAGGGCAAAGCAGACAATATCCTGGCACGGTTTACTTGGGCTATTACAAATGGTATCAGAGCCAAGGGTCAGGCCGGTGTGCTAGCGAGGACGTTGGGCTCCCTAAGGGGGGTGAAGATGTAAGTCCCACATCGGTTGAGATAGGAGAACGAAGCCTTCCTTATAAGGGGGTGGAAACCTTCTCTACCAAGACGTGTTTTGCCTGGGTGAGCAACTCGTCGGGTGAAAGCAAAACCGTGAGTTCCTGGATGGGCAACCCATCGGGGGCAAAGCGGACAATATCTTGGCACAGTTTACTTGGGCTGTTATAATGATGATGATGCGTTGAAAAGAAATCTAGTAGGATGAACTAGAAACGCACCTTATTTTAAATTATGTTTTGTTGTTTAGTTGTTATGTTCTAAATGTCATTATTTGCTTCCAATCAATGTACTCGAATCTTTTAAAATAACATGAAAGTTGTTATTAATTTATTGTCATAAGTTAGTGGTTGTTATGTCTCATACAATCTCGTTTTTCGTCTCACTCTAATGTTTCCGCCATCGGTTGGGGTGTGACACCAATAACCCATTGAATTGCATGTGAACCTTTTTAACCAAATAAACAAAAACAGTTTTACTAAAACAATAGATTTACTCACCAACTTATGTTGACCAATTAAATATTTTTACATATGATACAAGTGAACATGTTTGAAGATATGGATGATGATACGTAGGGATGAGACCTTAGAGAATAAAATTGATTATATTATGTTATGTTTAGTTTAAAGGATTATTTGTTTTGTGACATCATTTAAATTGATTATTAACTATATTTAAACTTTCAAATACCTTGTCATAGGCTGCGAGCAATCAATCATGCCCCTGTCACCTAATCCGCTAGGGGTCGGGGTGTGACAACACAAAGAGAGAGAAGAGGGGTCCAGCGGTGGTTGTGCTTTGCAGGTAGGAAGTGTGGTGATGGTGATTACAAGTTGGGGGTGGTGTTGTATATTGGTGCAAAAATGGTGCGTTGGTTTACTGATGAGGGGGATGGAGGTTGTGGGTGGTGGAGATGGTGATCGACGGTGGGGTTTCGATCGGAGTTGGTGGAGAGAGTGACGGTGGTGGGAATGATTTCTGGTGTTAAGTGTTGCTTGTAGGTTAGGGTATGGTGTGTGGGTGGTTGTGGTGGTGATGTGCAGTAGCAATGGGTGCTCCAGTGGTGACTAGTGGTGGCTTTAGGTGGTGAGTGAAAGGTGGGTAAGATTTGAAGATAGATAGAGAGATAAATATTTTTTTTAGTTTATTGAAACAAAAATGAAAGTACTACTACTATTTTAACAATTTTTAAACTAATGAACTATAATATTTATTTTCAACAAATCATACGAACGAAAAAAGTAATTAACTCCAATTAAAATAAACAAAACAAAACCGATTCCATAAAAGAAAATTTTGATTTGAATGCAAAATCCTCTAACATCCTTTAATTACTTACCTAACTAATTAATCTATAACCAAAAATACACAACATCTAATACATATTCTAACATCCTTTAATTACCTAACTAATTAATCTATAACAAAAAATACACAACGTCTAATATACATATAATAAAAGTTGTTAAAAAACATATATAATAAATATAATTTTATAAAGGGGAAATGTCACAGATTAGTAATCAAATTTTAAAATTGTTCATATCATTTTTGTCTCAATTAGATAACTTAACATTCAAATCGAGCGATGTCATTTTTTCCATGCGTCAACAAAAAAATGGAGCACAAGATACCGTGGTCGGATTATTTTAATATATGAAATTAAATTTCTTAAAAATAAAAACATTTTAATTACATTAAAAATTAAAAAAACAAGTTACAATCTACGTGATCACTCGACGTTAGCATCAAATAAAAGAGAAAAAAGAAACAAAAATCCACATCACCACGGTTACCTATGAAATGGATAAAAAAAACTTTAATTTTATGAAAAATGAATGTTTAGTGACCTGATTGGAACACATTTGAAACTTGAGTGACCTAATTGGAACACTTTAAAAACTTGGTTACTATTCTACAAAGTTACCCATTTTATATAATTCACTGAACATATCATTCTCATTCCTATATCTCGTTTTACACCCCATACCTACGGCTACTTTTTTTTGTATGGGTTTTCTAATGGCACACCCCCTGTCTATCCGCACACTTTTTCAATTCAATACGCATCGTATAGGCCTATACGATGCGTATTGAATTAAAGTAAAAGACATGGCAGACTAACAGGTGCAGGTTATGTCTGGCGGCGGGCTTGATACGCATCGTATAGGCCAATACGATGCGTATCAAGGCACTGATTTTTTGAAGTTTATTTTTTGTTGTGTTGTTTCGAATGCGAACCAGAGAAACGAAAGGGATTTTGAGCAGTTGGTCGATTACATGATAGATAAAGATCTTGACGCGATCATATCCATTTTTCAAGTATTAGACTAGATAGTCGAAGATGAAATATATTAAAATCATTCAAGCCCACCAGTCTACAATGTGTTATGGTGAGATTTTTCAAGTTTGCACAGTGGGAGAAAAGACTAGCACCCCTGTCAATATTGTCATAATGCATTGTCTAAAGAAGCGCTTTTATCATGTGTCATGTGGTAAACAAATACCAAGGGTATATTCAGATCTCTATTCGGTCATCTTTCCAAGCTTTTACACAAGAATATGTGGTTCCCAATTTGCGGAACATAATCCCAGATTGTCTAAAGAAGCGCTTTTATCACGTGTCATATTAGATGCGTATCAAGGCACTGATTTTTTGAAGTTTATTTTTTGTTGTGTTGTGTCGAATGCGAAACCGAGAAACGTATTCTCTGGATCACACGTGGGAGAAACTAGCTAGGACTAGACCCCTGAAGTTATCATTTGATAATCACACGTGCCAATCACACATGACAGTTCATTTGATAAAATACGTGGGAGAAAAGACCAGCACCCTTGTCGTTTCGTATTTTCTCCTTTTCTAATTTTTGAAGAATCTCGTAATGTATTCTCTGTTTCTCCAAATCGATTGTAAAATTATGTTTCTCTAATATGACACATGATAAAAGCGCTTCTTTAGACAATCTGAGATTATGCTCCGTTTTATGACATATGACACATGATACGGCACGCTTACCTTAATCACATCTTCCATGGAGTCACAGATCCGACAATAGGGCCCACGGATCTTATGCCCACCCGAGACCGACCTCTGGATCACACGTGGGAGAAAAGACCAACACCCTTGTCGTTCCATATTTTCTCCTTTTCTAATTCTCGAAGAATCTCGTAACGTATTCTCTATTTCTCTAAATCGTCTGTAAATTATGTTTCTCTAATATGATACATGATAAAAGCGCTTCTTTAGACAATCTGGGATTATGTTCCGTTTTATGACACATGATACGGCACGCTTACCTTAATCACATCTTCCATGGAGTCACAGATCTGACAATAGGGCCCACGGATCTTATACCCACCCGACACCGACCTCTGGATCACACGTGGGAGAAAAGACCAACACCCTTGTCGTTCCGTATTTTCTCATTTTCTAATTCTCGAAGAATCTCATAACGTATTCTTTGTTTCTCTAAATCGTCTGTAAAATTATAAAAAAAACAAACTATGCGGGCTTTCCATCCATATATTCCGTCCAACATATGACACATGATAAAAGCGCTTCTCTAGACAATCTGGGATTATGTTCTGTCTTATTACAGTCGTGAGGTGATCAAACCTTTCTAAAACTAGAAAAAAATAGAACATTAACAAGTAACAAAGAATGAAGAACAAAAGAAGAAAGTGTTCCACTTTGTTACCAAGCATGTCATCTGAAACAATTAACAGGACATTTTTAACAGGGGGAATCTATTGGAACACCTGATCGAGAGAAACTTCTTCGAGCTAACTGCTGATATCTCATCCTTCTTATCTTTCTATTAAACGCGGTATAATAGCTAATAAATTATGTCTAACTTTTGAAGGTTCTTTATATGCTTCTTTCCTGATGCATGTCTGTGTCGAACAGTTTCTCCATCGCTAATTTCTCCACTCACCATGAAATCGAACAGTTTCTTAATAGATTCCGTCCGGTTTCAAAGCCGGTTGAGGATTACGAGTGTTCTAGACTCGTTCAAGGCATGCTTGTTTGTGCGATTTGCAGAAATAAGGATGCATTCCATGGTAAACGATGCAGCTGATGAAACCAAAGCTGTTATTTCGGTTGTCCAGTGCTTCCGAGATGATTCAAGTGAGTCCTATGAAGCAAGTGTTTGTCTATTCAATTGAGAGGAATCATTGCATTACATCCCCGTTGAAAACAAGTGGTTGTAATGATGGAACCCTTGATTTGAAACACATTTTTGAGAAATTTATAAACTAATACGCATCGTATAGCACTATACGATGCGTATTAATCGATGAATTTACTGAAATACCCCTATTTTCTGATAAATTCAGGGGTATTTTGAGAAAATTCAAAGTTTAATACGCATCGTATAGGCTTATATGATGCGTATTAAGCCGATATACGATACGACATAGGCCTATATGATCGTATATGGTATTATTTCAAATTTAGTTTTATCGTGTTTCCCTCGGTTCGACGCGTATACGTGTCGTTTTTTGCCAAACTTTAGCATATTTTGTCGTTTTATGACGTATACCTTCAACATACGTCGTTTCGGTGCCGTTTGGTTGCGTACGAATATCGTATTCTATGATTACGTACAGTTTTGTTTGAAATCCACTTGTACTGCATAGTGCCGTGTTATATGTATACGTGTGTGGAAATATCATTAGTCGCGTATTTTTAAGTATTTTTGCCTATTTTGACATATTCTAACATACTGTTGCGTATTTTATAGTATTTTTGACGTATTTGAGCGTATTCTAACATATTTTAGCTTATTTTAACCTATTTTAGGGTATTTTTACGTATTTCGGCGTATTTTAAAGTATTTTCATGTATTTTTTCGTAATATGACGTATATTAACATATTGCAGCGTATTTTAGCATATTTTCATGTATTTTAGCGTATTTTATCGTATTTTTGCGTATTTTAGAGTTTTGTTTTGTATTTTAGAGTTTTGTTTTGTATTTTAGAGTTTTTTTTCTTCGTATTTTAGAGTATTTTAGCGTATTTTAGAGTTTTGTTTTGTATTTTATCGCAACCCCCGGCCCCTAATCACCTGGGAACGGGCGGCCGCGAGCCAGTATCAGTGGTATCGGTGTTTAACAATTTGGCAGCGGAAATGACATCAGGACCGTAGTTAGGAAATATTTTATCAGAGTAAAATACCACATTTTTATAATATTAAACACATGGGAAATTCTCAAGTTTCTATTACAAACATGTTTATAGGGATAAACCCTAATTTATTGAATAAAACATCTTCTTTATTTTGGTAACTTTTATAGCCACTTTTCCAAGCCTTCAGTGCTGTCCAGCTGGCTTCTATTTGGCTTTCACATTTTGTTACCTGAAACGCGTTTAAAAATATTTTGTCAGTGGAAAATACTGGTGAGTGAATCCCAATTTAATCAAAACAGGTTTTATCATTGTATAGTATTGAGGGTGATCTCGCAATTACATTTGTTTATATTTCTACTTTAATTACCACCCACGGTATTGTCAACCCGACTTGTGGGTCATGTTACTACTCACAGTGTAGTAACAAATTTTGTATATAAAACCCCAACATACCGACGATAATTGTAGAATACAAATACTCAATCATTGTTAAATATAAACTAAAACAATTGAGGTTTTGTAAAAACAGTTTACAAAAAGGAGATTACTCACATTGCTACTTTAGGTATTTTTTTCCTGTGATTTCCTGGTTATAATCTATTAATTAAACAATGCACACGCGTTAGTATAATAACCCAAATTTACATTAGTTAAATTATTTGTTTTTATTTTATTTTTAATTATATAAAGGTATTAGGGATCGGTTTTCGTATACGGGGTGCATTTTAGGATGTATAGGGATGTTATAAATATTTTAGAATATATTTAGAAGTGTTGGAATTATTTTAGGAGGGTTGTTATATCCTCCACACCTTGTTTTAGAACTCGTCCTCGAGGTCTACTGGAACAGGTGTGGATATTTCCTCCGCATCTCTGATTCAAGCTCCCAAGTGTATTCTGGTCCTCTCTTGGAATCCCATTTTACTTTAACTAGAACTAATCTCTTGTGTTTGAGATTCTTGACTTTTCTGTCTTCAATCTGTAGAGGCTTTTCTACAAACTTAAGTTTCTCATTTACCTCTATGTCCTTAAGAGGTACCACTAATGATTTATCGGCTAAGCACTTTTTGAGATTACATACACGAAATACATCATGTATTCCTTCCATTTCCTCTGGTAGTTGTAACTGATATGCTACAGGTCCTATTCTTATAATAATCTCTAAAGGTCCGACATACCTGGGGCTTAGCTTTCCCCTCTTGATGAATCTGACTACTCCTTTCCATGGAGAAACTTTTAAAAATACTTTGTCTCCTACCTGGAATTCCAATGGTTTTCGTCTGTTATCAGCATAACGCTTTTGTCGATCGCGTGCTGCTTTTAGTCGTTCCTTGACTTGAATAATTTTGTCTGTTGCCTCCTGTAGTATCTCTGGTCCAGACAATTGTTTTTCTCCAATTTCTGCCCAACAGACTAGAGTTCGGCACTTTCGTCCATAAAGTGCTTCGAATGGTGCAGCATTGATGATGGTATGATAGCTGTTATTGTAGGAAAATTCTATCAATGGTAAATGATCGTCACAATTTCCTCCGAAATCAATTACACAAGCTCTAAGCATATCTTTCGTTGTCTGAATTGTCCTTTTGCTTTATCCATCCGTTTGAGGATGATAAGCAGTGCTTAGATTTAGCTTGGTTCCCATTGCTTTTAGGAAACTTTCCCAGAAATGAGAAGTAAAACAGTTATCTCTATAAAAAACAATTGATAAAGGAATTCCATGTAATGAAACTATTTCATTTACATACAACTTAGCTAATTGTTCCATATTGAAAGTTTCCTTCATCGGTAGGAAATGAGCAGACTTGGTTAACATATCTACAATCACCCAGATTGTATCATTACCTTTTTGTGTCTTGGCTAATTTGGTAACAAAGTCCATTGTTATCAATTCCGATTTCCATATTGGCATTTCTAATTGCTGCAGCAAACTTGAGGGTTTCTAATGTTCAGTTTTAACCTGTGAACAGGTTAGACATTTGGCAACATAAGCTGCTATATCCTTTTTCATCCCTATCCACCAGAAATTCTTTCTTAAATCTTGATACATCTTATCACTTCCAGGATGTATCGTATACTTAGACTTATGGGCTTCTTCTAATATTCGGTGCCGTAGGTTTCCTAATTTGGGTATCCACATTCTTTTCTTATGGAATCTCCAAATTCCATCTGTTCCTTGTTCTAATTCCTTAATCATTCCTTTCAATTTTTCAGTATCGTCCTTGATTACTGATTCTTGTACTTCTCTAATTTGCTCATTTAAATCTATCTGCAGATTTAATTTAAGAGAACGTACTCTTTTTGGCTTTTCATGATACTTTCAACTTAAAGCATCAGCTACTACATTAGCTTTTCCTGCATGATACTGGATATTACAATCATAATCACTAAGTATCCCCATCCAGCGTCTTTGTCTCATATTTAATTCCTTTTGCCCAAAAACATACCTTAAACTCTTATGATCGGTGAAAATGGTAAACTTACTACCGTAGAGGTAATGTCTCCAAATTTTAAGGGCAAAAATTATAGCTCCTAACTCTAAATGATGGGTTGAATAATTTTCTTCATGGTTCTTAAGTTGTCTAGACGCATAGGCTATAACCTTTTGACATTGCATGTATTATAATGGTTGTCGTCCTTCACCAGGAGGATGGGTTGTACGTATTCTACCCAAGGAGAATACCCAGGTTGCATCCCACCCAAGGGGGATAGTTGTTGTTTGACCCATTCCCAAACCACCGGGAATTACATGCTTTTAAGAAAAGTGTGAACTTACCTTAGATTAGCTCGGCAAACAATGGTCACTTGAGCTAATGTGGTCAACCACGTCCTATTATGGTTACCATACAAGTCAGGTTCATATTCAAGTAATGCACGTATGGTTCTACACGTATTCTAACATGTTACATACAAGCAATGATCATGGCAAATACGTATAACATAACAGTTGGAACATGCATTCACCACAAAGGTTTACAAGTGTGCGAGTTAGGTGTATGGACCATTAGACTAGGCCCGTTGTTAAGTGTGCGATCCCGGTTGGAGTGTGCGAGTCCACAAGGTGTGCGGCCCAATGGTTTCCGGCCCACAAGGAGAGTGTGCGACCGTCGCTTGAGTGTGCGACTCAAAGGGTGTGCGGCCCACATAACATATGTGATCCAGTTTCAATGTGCGGCCCAAATTATCAAACAACCCAAACTAATGTACGGTACACTATGGTGTGCGGTCCATGTGAAAGTGTGCGACTGTCCATAGTGTGCGGTCATGCAATGTCCGTTTGTACAACATGCTATTCAAGTGTGTACTTCCTGAACTGTGCGAGCTGAGGTGTGCGACCAAGCATCAATGGGTTATACACTGAGCATTAAACAGTTGTACCCCACGAAAAATATAGAGTGTGCGATTGTGCTGGTGTGCGATCAGTTACAATTACCTTAAATCATGGAGCCAGTTATGTAAATCACATCTATTCGATCCAACCAACAATTATCAATTTATTTTCATTGATTCACATGAACCCTAGATCATTACTTTGAATCATTCAACCGAATCAATTAACACATGATCATCATTCAAATCGGATCAACTAGGACAGTTATTTCAATCATTCTATCATCATAACCGATTCATCATTAACAGCCATTAATCACCTATTCAAACCGGATTAATTTAGCATAACTATTTCAAGAATCCTTCATCATCTTGCCACTCTAATCATCAACTAAACCCTAATCGAAATCACACAATACCAATAATAGATCATAGCTTCAAGCCGTCTTATCTCAACGAAATCATAGCCTTTGCAACGATTTTTACGAACACAATCAATCATTCGGTTTACATGTACACAACCATCAGATTAACAGAAATTCTATTAGCATACAATTCATAGCACAAATCATCATGCAAGCAAACCCTACTTAACATGAATCTTAACACTATCATCATATAAGTACATGATCAAACATCTATACGTATCGATCGTTAAACATTTGGATAGTAACAAGACACTAACCGGATTGAATATTTGGAGCGAAGAAGGCTTCGAGAGATGAAGAGGCTGTCGTCGGGTTTCAAAGGAGAGAAGGGAGGAGTTTAGGGTTTTGTTATATTTTGTGTTTATGGAATTATGAACTCCACACACCAACTATGTGTGTGTGTGCGCTACAAGTGGGCCGAACCCAATTCATGGGCTTCGGGTGGGCTGTGAGTCGAGTCACAAGGGACGGGTGTTCGGGCCAAGAATCAAGATCACAAGAATCTGCGGGTCCACGAGTAGTGTGCGACCCGAAGCTAATGTACACTTATGTTTAGAAGATTCGCAACTATTAAACAACCTCACAATATTTCATACAATCAATCAGAAGTAATCAAGCACTTTAATCATTCCAAATGATATGCACATAATCACACATTTATAACATACAATCCCATTGATTCATTCCAGCATAAACACTTAATACAACGTAACACAAAGCATGAAAAGAAACTAGTACAGGACTCTTGAAAGTACGAGTTGTCACATGCTTCTTCGTTCGTGTGACGGAAAGATACCGCGTGATAGGAAGCTACCTTACAAAAATTAAAAAATTAAATCAACACCTTTAATACGCATCGTATAGGCCTATACGATGCGTATTACTTTTTGGTAAGGGGACATTGTCAGCCTTTGGCTGACATAGAAATTTGAACCCACCTCAATACGAATCGTATAGGCCTATACGATGCGTATTGATGGTGTCAATTTAATCCCCAAGGTGTGCCAATAATACGACCCTTTTTGTATTGGAATTCAAATTCGTCAAGACTAAAGATATAGTAAAATCTTTATATTTTGCCCCACAACCCCTCCCCACTTCGTTTCTTTTAATGTTTTATATTTGTTAATTTGTTTTTACCTGTGAAGAATCAAACCGACTCTGATCGAACATGGGTACTTGTATCAGTATTAAAATAACAAGTATTCGTTTTTATGGTTTTCGATGGATGAAAACAAATATCGATTTGGGTATATCACAATTCCTTTTTTGGGTTTTCTTTTGTGGATGCTATAGGGAGTGTTGACATAATAACAAATCGAACTGATACCGACTGAATTCTCACTATGTAGCATGAGGAAATCCCTATAGTTCTATATAAAATATTCGACTACAATGTGTGTGTGTGTATATATATATATATAGGAACAGGATCAGGAGAGAACGCCTCAAAGTGTGAGAACGGTGAGAACGATTCTCAGCCACAAGATCTTAGTGGTTTGTGGCTTAGATTGATGCGGTGGCATTTTTGTAAATAATAGGGGCCTTGGAACTACCAGGAGGGGTAAAATAGGAAGATCCAAGAAAATGTGCATATGCTAATCACATGCCATTTCTCCCCATCATATTTAAACGACAATAACTTTTTTATACGTTGTTGATACATATTGTGTGGATACGGCTCGGCTCGGTTCGACTCGGCTACGAAGTGAAGGCCGTAGTCAAGATATCCTCCTATCTTGACTCGGTATGCTATTTAATTTGCAACAAATCATGTAAATGCTACTACGTGTGTGCGGTATGCATATTGATTGTATTGTCTGTTTGTGTAACCCATGGCCCAAGCCCAACATGAAGAAACCCAAGCCCAAGTCACATGTGATGAACACTTGAATGTTCGTCACACAACAAGTGACGAAAACAACATGTGACGAAATCACATGATTTCGTCGATGATGTTGGAGTTCGTCGATCTGTTTTCGTCGGCTGCCAGATTTCGTCGACATGTTACTATAAATACCCAGACAAAAGACAGAAACACTGAGAAAGTCTGCATAGACTTTGAGAGAGAACACACATACACACAACAGAGAGTTTATAAGGTTATCTTGTAAACATTGCATTGTAAACGTTTCAGAGTATTAATACATTGCGTGTTAATCATTGAATCTTTGTGTCTTGCGTGTTCGTAACTTGGTTTAACTTACCCGTTTGGATTCCGCACTCTCGGGTTCGTCGGAAAACAGGAATAGAGGTTGACTCGATCCTCCGGGTGGACCTACAATTGGTATCAGAGCATTGGCTCGATTCCTTGTTAAAACCAAGTTGTGTTTCTTGTGTTTTGAAAGATTTTTTTTAAAAGTTGTCCAGATTTGTTCTTGATTTTGAGTTTCAAAAATCTTATTTTCTGGAAAAAGATTATAAAATCTGTCAAAATCGTGTTGTTTTGCTATAGTTTTATTGAAAACCTTGTTACATTACATGTGTGCATGTTTAGAGTTTGGTTTTTCTTGAAAGTATAAGCAAATTGTGTTTCAGAAATATTCTCCGGTGAAAATATTTGGCCAAAATCTTCAAGTGTTCATTTGATATTCATAATGTTCTTCATTGTATTCAAACTGTTCTTGAGCTTTATATCTGTTTGATCTAAATTGTGGTTTGAATTAAAGAGTTATTGTGTTTATTAATATTAAAAGGCAAGTGTATTGACTATTGTATACATGTGTGATGATTTGTTTTTGAGAAAAGGAAGTTTCGAAATCAGATAAAGCATGTTGTGTTGAAATTGTGTCACCAACTTCTTGTCAGAAGATAAGATTTTGATTTTGATTGGTTTTGATAAATATCTTTCTAACTGGTTACCTTTGTCAACGAAAACTCAGCGACGAAATCTCTCAATTTCGTCATTGTTGTCCAATCGACGAAATCACCATACATCCATCGACGAAATCACCACACTTGTCCTCGACGAAATCAACAATTGATCTTGACGAACTACTATTTTCGTCACCCTTGAGATCGTCGAAATCATCCATCTTCGTCAATAATTGATATCGACAAAAACCCTAATTTCGTCAACACTTCCAGCGACGAAAACACCTTATTTTCGTCAAAAGTTAGCTTGGACGAAATCACTATCTTCGTCACTTCTGATTTGGACGAAAACACCTCACAATTTCGTCATTCATACTTCCAGTTTTAAACAGAAGACTTGTAATTCATATTTAACAGTTTTGTTTGAGTGTGTAAACAGGTTTTTCATCAACATACATCAAAATGAATCCGAATTGGTGGGGTACTCCGTCTAATGCGGAAAGCAAGTATAGAAGTACGGGTTTATCTCCATCATGGGCCGAATATCCCGCACCCACATCTAATACAGAAAGCAAGTATAGAAGCACGGGTTTGTCACCGTCATGGGCCGAATCTCCCGCACCCGCATCTTCGCAAGTGAATCCAATGTCGACAGGTCAATGGGCGTTTGTTTCAAATCAAACTCCAAGTATTCAAAGCATACTCCTAAGCGAAAGTGAGACTGGAAGTCTAAATCGCCCACCGAAACTGATGCACATAAATGAATATCCTGGATGGGTAGATATATTTCATACGTATGTCCTTGGGCAAAACACAGAATTATGGTTATGTTTTATTACAGATTTCGATCAAGCTCTTGAGGTTGCCGCTTCAACTGCTGCTACATTTGCAGATCTTACAGAAGACGAGAAAAAGGCATATGATTTAGAAAAGAAAGCATATGCTATTCTGACTCAGGCGTTGAACAAGGATATATGTCATCAGTTTGTCAGTTTCAAGACGTCAAAGCGATTATGGGATGCATTGAAGACAAGGGGTCTAGGAAATGAAAAGTCACGTCAATTACGACATGATTTACTCAAGAAGGAGTTTGATGGCTTCACTTGTATGGAAAATGAATCTTTGGGAGATATGACAAGTCGATTTCATCACTTGCTGACTGAATTGAGTAATTATGGGGTAGAAACAACTCCAATAGAGGTTGTCACAAAGTTTGCCGATGCACTACCACCTCAATGGAATGGTTTCTTGGAAATCCTGAAATACAATGGCACATTGGCTACGACAAACATCAATGACTTCGGTCAGCTCTTGGAGAACAAAGATCAGGAAGAAACCCTAAAGGCAAAAAGGGTTCCAGTGCGACAAAATCCTGATATGTATTATGGAACTTCTAGCACTTCTGCAAGACCTACTTCACACGCTCCACTTCAAACGGCGTTTTTCACAAGCACAGATTTATATGGCAATTCGATACAAGTTCCTGTAAAGCCAGCTCCAACCACAGACTTGTATGGAAATCCACTACAACCAGCTCCACAACAGCAAAGCTATCGGCCATCTACTGTAGCAACTGATTTGTATGGGAATCCACTTCATGTTCAACAACAAGCTTGTTATGGAAGCACATCATCTGCTGGACAACCATCAAATTCAAAGACAGTACGGCTTGACACATCAAACTTCTCCAAAGTTAGCGTTGAAGTAGCTAAAGATCATATGGAGATACAAAACACATTGGTGAGCTCGTATTGTGGGTTGATTGCAGGGTAGATCGGAAACATCAATCTAACTCAAGAAGATTATCAGCAGATCGTTAAACAAGAGATGGATATGATGGACATCAAATGGGCTTTCGCCAGTGCTGTAAGGCGAGCTAAAGACTTCATGGAACGGACGGGTAGAACCAGCTTGGAAAGCAAGAAAGATACCAAGTATGGGTTCGACAAGCAATCCGTCAAGTGCTTTAACTGTGGTGAACGTGGTCATTTCAAGCATGAATGCACAAAGCCAGCACAACATGGGAACCAAAATCCTTTCAGAGGTCAAGGCAACCAACAGAATCAGAATCAAACCAGGAATGACGATCGCACCTTGGTCCCTGCAAACAATCAAGCAGGACCATCAAACACCAATCAAGCTCTTGTGGTGCAAATAGATGAAGGTTGTGACTGGTCAATGCAATTAGGAATTGGTGATCAAGGAGGAGCAGCTTGTTTTGCTGAAGCTGCTAAGGATTTGAAACACGCCAGTGGTAGAGAATCTTCCGCCAGTGGTGGTGAATCTTCAGATGAAGAGAGTTCTGGTTATTCAAGGAGTTCTGATGAGGATATCTCAACCTCAGGTGAAGATTAATCTGATGATGTATCTAGTGGGAGAATCGATGTAGATATTGATGAATTGTTAGGAGAAGCTGCAGCAAGGAATGATAGAAGATCTATTATGGTGGATCAAGCTGCTTATTCTTCTTCTTTTCTTCATTCAGCCATTATGGCTAATGGCGGCAGTTCATCAAGCCAGGTATGTGTCGATGAACGAACTGTCGTTAATTGTGATAATTGTGCTAGCTTAAGCGATAAATGTGCTGATTTAGATGCTAATATGTCTGAGTTGCAAAGCAAACACGATGCTTTAAATGCTGAATTGTCTGACTTGCAAAACAAACATGTTTCTTTAGATGCTAAGTGGTGTGATTTGCAAAGCAAACATGAGGCTTTGCAAAACAAATATGAAGTGACAAATATCCACAATCAAAAGTTGATAGTGGATCTTTCGAAATGCAAAGAGGCTAACATGTTTTATGAAAACCATGAAAAGGAGTTTAAAACGGTGGTTGCAAATTTAAGAAAAGATAAAACCGAATTGACAAAAATGGTTTCAAGAAAACAAACAGACATAAATTGTTATATCAATCGTCTTGAGATCATGTAAAAAGAGTTAGCCTGTACAAAGTGTGAAAGTGAGGCGATCCGGCTTAAGCTAGACAGTTATTCAAACTCTAGATACGTGCTGGATCACATCATTGACACACAAAAAGAGAAAAAGGATGTCACGTGCATTGGATATAAGAAATGTCCACCACCTGCTAGAAAAAATTATGATGCAATGTCCGATGAGGAAAATAGAACTTATTATGAGGAATCTGTTCCTTTAGACATTGAGGAATTTGCAACTGGACTTGGATACAAAAATGAAGTATCCTCAGATTCGGATGTTTCAACAGTTTCAAGTGTGTCAACTACTGAACAAAATCAGGATCCTCCAGTCATTGTTGAGGATGCTAATTCTTCAGATGATGAATCCGATGATACTGACTCAGCACAGTCTAATGCGGTAATCAAAGAAGAGGATATACCTCTTGAGAATCATATTCCATGTGATCATCCCGCAAAACCTGCTAAGACTGTTCTGGTCGAGTCCACGTCTGCAAAAGAGTCAGAGAGTGTGAATTTGCTGTACACTCTTGTTGGTGATGATAAAATCTATTCTGACAAAGATTTTCCGATTAAAAATGTAAATCAATCTTTAATCAGTAAAGTTTTTGAAGATTCGACAAGTAGGTTTTTGGGAAAGTCGGGTTCACACGTTGTGGTAACACAGTACCCTCCGGTTCCAAAAGCTGAAGTTCGAAAACAATATGGAAATCAGAAATTACCAACAGTGAAAAAGCAGCAAAATCATACCAAACCAAAAGGTAAATCAATGACTCAAGGTCGAAAGGAACCGAATCAAATGAAGAATAAGAAAGTGAACTTTGTGAAATCAACGGGAACGGACAAACTTGAAACATTTGCCAATAAATCTAACTTAGATCATGTTAATCAAGTTAAAATGTTGAAAAGAAATGAACCAAACAGTTCAAAACCAAGTACCTCGGGATCACAAAGTTCATCATCATCAAGACAATCACATGATACTTCGGGGTTTGTAGAACGAAGATCATGTTTTTCATGTGGTACATTTGGACATATTATTCGCAATTGTCCATATCTTCATAAACAAAAATCCAAAGTTGATGATCCCCGTGACCAAATTGACCGCAAGCGATCTGTTTCATCAAAACCAGATCCCCGTCTTGTAAAAGAAAGGGAAAAGAAACAGAAACGCCAACAGGTCAAGAAAATTCAAAAATTAATTAAAACCGACGTGGTTAACAAAACATCTGTTTCTGTCACACCAGACAATTCAAAAACTTCAGACAATCATGAAGTTAATATTTTAAAGAATAAAACTGGTAAAACAAAACAGACCTGGAAACCAAAAACGGTTACTGAATCAGGGGGAACATCACAATTTCCACAACATCGAGAAGTTCAAGTAACTTACGTTGATGAAAATGGAAGACCCAAGACCACAAAGGCTTGGGTCCCCATCTCCAACTAATCATGTGAGTACATATGCAGGGTGTTCTAGGAGGAACTTTCAGCAGTCATTGGATTGTTGATAGTGGGGCATCCAGGCACATGACCGGTAACATGAAGCTTCTCTACGACGTTAAATCTATTAGAGGATGATATGTTGCTTTTGCTGGAGATAAGGGTGGTTATATTACAGGAGAAGGAATGGTATCTAACAGGGTTGTAAGTTTTGACAAGATCAACTTTGTACAACAACTTGATCATAATCTTCTCAGCGTTTCACAAATCTGTGATAAACAATTTTCAGTACACTTTGACGCAAATGGATGTTATGTGCTGAAACCCGGCTTCAAGATTCCAAAAGAATGGATTCTCTTATCAGCTCCAAGGATAAACGATTTATATGTCCTTGACATGAGCCAAACAATAACAATGACTGCACAAGCAACTTGTTTTATTTCCAAAGCCACTGAAAAAGACTCAATCTCTTGGCACAGACGTATGGGTCACATTCACTTGCGAAAAATGAATCATTTGGTGTCGAATGAATTAGTGAATGGTGTTCTTCTTAAAAATTTCCATCTTCAAGACGTCTGTGTTTCATGCCAAAAAGGAAAGCAAACCAAGAAGCGACATCCGACAAAGAAGATCAATACGGTGGCAGTTCCTCTTGAACGTTTGCACATGGATTTGTTCGGTCCTGTCAAGCACAAAAGCATCAGGAATGATCAATATTGCCTCGTGATAACTGATGATTAATCAAGATTTTCTTGGGTGGCATTTATGGCTCACAAGAGTGAAACTTTTGGTATTATCAAAAACTTGATCATTCAGATTGAGAATTTGTATAAGTTGAAGGTTAGACGGATACGCAGCAACAATGGTACAGAATTTGAAAATCATGCCATGGCGGAGTTTTGCACATCAAAAGGTATTCTTCACGAATTTAGTGCGGCTTATACTCCTCAACAGAACGGCGTCGCTGAACGTAAAAACCGTACATTGATCGAGACTGCTAGGAAGATGTTGGTGGAGTCACAATTGCCTATTCCCTTCTGGACTGAAGTCGTGTCCTCTGCTTGTTATACATTGAACCGAGTCCTTACAGTCAAAAGACACAACAAGACCTGCTTCGAGCTTCTTCACAAACAGAAACCAGATTTGTTATATCTTGAACCGTTTGGAGCTCCTTGCCCAATGATCGATCCTAATGGAAAGTTTGGGGCAAAAGCTATTGAAGGTCACTTTCTTGGTTATTCCACCCCGAACCTAAGAGTCTGGAATCTAGAGACTAAAAGGGTTGAGGAATGGTCTGAAGTCAGAGTACAAAGGCACACTTTGCCAGTCAAAAATCCAGGTCAACCATGGATGTTTGAGTACGATGACTTTTTCAATTCGATCAATGTTGAAGTAGTTGAAGAAAATGCTGCGGCATGGATGTTTTTTGAGAGTGACAACGCAACAGATTCACCGTTGGTTCGTCCAATTATTGTCAATCAAGAACCATCTTTAGTGAACAATAATGCTCTCGACAATGAGGATTTTCATGATGCAACCGAACTGAACGAATCTTCAGAGGATGAAGAATTTCTAGATGCAGATCAAGAAGCTCCAACAACAGCTGTACAAGGTACTTCGGAAGCTACAACTCCAGTTGATAACCCCAAAACAGCTGAAGCTACTGCATCATCCTCTTTGCCAGTTCCGGGTATTGAATTGGTTGTTGATCTCAATCTCAACAATCTGGGTACAAACATTCAAGTTCCGGAAAACCCTAAAACAAGGATTCACAATACCCATCCTCAACAAAACATCATCGGTAATGTACAGAGTGGCATTCAAACAAGAAACATGTTGCGAAACAACAACAATGCAGGCCTGTATGCCGCGATTCGAGAATCTGGTCAACAAAACGATTGGTCTTTCGCGTGTTATGTCTCACAGGAAGAGCCAAGAACTTGGAAAGAAGCTTTGAAAGATAACTCTTGGGTTGAAGCAATGCAGGAAGAACTGCAACAATTCCAGAAACTTGGTGTCTGGAAGCTCGTAGAGAAACCTGCTGATTACAAGAAGATTGGTACCCGTTGGGTGTATAAATGCAAAAATACGACCGTGGAATCGTTATTCGAAACAAAGCGAGGTTGGTCGTTCAAGGTTTTCGTCAAATTGAAGGTATAGACTACAACGAAGTGTTTGCACCTGTTGCACGTCTGGAAGCAATTCGGATCTTTCTGTCTTATGCCTCATTCAAATGATTCAAGGTTTATGTCACGCCCCCCGACCCGGGTTGACCCGTTTCAGGAGCCGCGGGACAAAAATCCCGTGGTTTTTAATTAACAGCGGAAGTTTCTTCAGGATCTCTTTAAAACTGAAATATTTCCCGATTATTTTATTTCACAATTCGGGATAAAACCCGATAATTTACAATATTGAGATTTCACGAAGAAATCTTTTAGTTTACAAAACGTGTTTCTTTATTTTATACTGAGCCACTTTCTTAAGCTGATAGTGCTTCACGGCACTTTCCCTGGATCACAACAGATCACCTGAAATATGTTTGAAAAAGGTTTTGTCAGCGGGAAATACTGAGTGAATCATTCATTTTGCTAAAATGACTCTTTTGTTATAATTCACAGTATTAAGAGATATTACAATGTTTATTTCAACCAAATACCCACAGTACTTGTCATCGACTTGTTTCGGTGACTGTGGTCATATTACTATTGAGTCCGTTTACCCAAGTAGTAACGAGTATCATTAATTAGGTTCGCCCACCTAAATTGATAAAAACAGTAATGTGCACAATACCCCACATACCGGCTGTACTTTGGTGACTACATATACTTAATCACTGTAATTATAATTCTGAAAAATGTTTAAGAAAACATTTTGATAAAAAGAGAATGACTCACATTGCAGATTTAACTATGAACAGAGCTTAGCCTACTGATTAGCCTTGATAACCTAGTTTAAATAATCAAGCACACAAACTAGGTTAGTAACTTAATACAGCATTTACGATAACTCACGAGATTCCAACCTTCACAACGAATGACAAAGTGCGATACTTAAACATCCATCGATTTAACGACGAATGACAAAGCATAAACCCTAATGTGGGCAGCACTTAAACATCCATTGGATAGTTTAATCGATCGGACATTGAATCGTAGCAGCGATCGAGTTATTACCCTGAATTGTGGCAGCACTTCGTGATCAGTGTATGCAAATAGTTCAAGTCCCAAACCCTGGTATTTATACTTGAAAATTGGCCCCCCGCGTGTCGCGGAAGGTGTCGCGGATCCTGTCGCGACTCGCCTGGGGTGTCAACCTATCCTAGAGTAGCCTTGTCACTAGTATAGGCCTGCTGAGTTGATAGTTCGTGAATTCTCAATTTAGACAACGCATTTTTAGAGATAATCGTTAGTTAGGGTTTACCCCCCTTGAGTTTTAGGGGCCCTAATCCTGATTCCAAATGTTCTGAAAATTTTAGGGATTGTTCAGAATCACTTGGGTTTCTCAATTAGGGTTTCCTATTGGACAATTTGATTAAATAATTATTAACTTTTGATGAGAGTTGTTACATTCTCCCTACCTTAACAAAAATCTCGTCCTCGAGATTTACTGGAATAAGTGAGGATATTTTCGCTTCATTTCTGATTCCAGCTCCCAAGTGTATTCAGCTCATCTCTTTGAATCCCATCTGACTTTGACTAAAACTAGTCGTTTGTGTTTGAGAAACTTGCTCTTTCGATCCTCAATTTGAAGAGGTTTCTCAACAAATTTCAGCTTTTCGTTTACCTCTATATCTCGAAGCGGTACTACCAGTGATTAATCTGATAAGCATTTCTTGAGATTGGATACATGAAATACCTCATGTACTCCAGATAATTCTTCTGGTAGTTGTAAACGATAAGCGACTGGTCCTATACGTTGGATCACTGAAAATGGTCCTACGTACCTTGGACTTAACTTTCCATTCTTACCGAATCGAACAACCCCTTTCCAAGGAGAAACTTTCAATAGTACTTTGTCTCCTACTTGGAATTCAAGTGGCCTGCATCTATTGTCTGCATAACTCTTCTGGCGATCTCGAGCCGTCTTTAGTTTTTCCTTGATTTGAGTAATCTTATCAGTTGTCTCCTGTACTATTTCAGGACCTGATAATTGACTTTCTCCTATTTCTGCCCAACATACTGGAGTTCTGCACTTTCTTCCGTACAATGCTTCAAATGGGGCAGTTTCAATACTTGAATGATAACTATTGTTATAGGAGAATTCAATTAATGGTAAGTGATCATCCCAATTTCCACCAAAATCTATTACACATGCTCTGAGCATGTCTTCTAGAGTTTGGATCGTCCTTTCACTTTGTCCGTCTGTTTGGGGATGATATGCAGTGCTTAGATTTAGTCGAGTTCCCATAGCTTGCTGGAAACTTTTCCAGAAATGAGAAGTAAAACGACTATCCCTATCCGAAACAATGGAGAGTGGAACTCCATGTAAGGATACAACTTCATCTACATACAATTTTGCCAACCTTTCCATACTAAAGGTTTCTTTCATTGGTAAAAAGTGAGCTGATTTGGTTAATCGATCCACAATTACCCAAATCGCATCATTACCTTTTCTGGTTTTAGGTAACTTAGTAATAAAATCCATTGTTATAAGTTCCCATTTCCATACTGGCATTTCTAATTGTTGTAGTAAACCCGAAGGTTTCTGATGTTCTGCCTTAACTTGTGAACAAGTAAGACATTTAGAAACATATCGCGCTATATCCTTTTTCATTCCTATCCACCAAAAGTTCTTTCTTAAATCTTGGTACATCTTATTGTTTCCTGGGTGCATAGTATACCTAGATTTATGAGCTTCTTCTAAAATCTTAGGTCTTAAGTCTCCCTGCTTAGGTACCCAAATTCTACTTTTGTGGAATCTCCAAACTCCATCTACTCCTTGTTCTAATTCCTTGATTCGTCCTTTCATTCCTTCAGCATCATCCTTGATTGTTGTAGCTTGAACATTCTTCAATTGTTCCATTAAATCTATTTGTAGATTTAATCTGAGAGCACGAACCCGTCGTTGTTTCTCATAATACTTACGACTTAAGGCATCTGCAACTACATTTGCCTTTCCTTCGTGATACTGAATATCACAGTCGTAGTCACTTAGGATTTCCATCCATCTCCTTTGTCTCATGTTTAACTCTTTTTGCCCAAATATATATCTTAAACTTTTGTGGTCTGTGTAGACAGTAAATTTACTTCCGTAAAGATAATGTCTCCAAATCTTAAGGGCAAAAATTACGGCTCCTAACTCTAAATCATGAGTCGTATAGTTTTCTTCGTGCTTTTTCAATTGCCTTGAAGCATATGCAATCACCTTTTTGCGTTGCATAAGCACACATCCATATCCTAGTTTTGAAGCATCACAATATACCTCAAAATCTTCAGTTCCTTCTGGTAAGGCTAAGATTGGTGCATTTGTTAATTTCTGCTTTAATATTCTAAAGTCTTCTTCTTGCTTTGGTCCCCATTCAAACTTAACCGCTTTACATGTTAGCTTAGTTAATGGTACGGCTATTTTGGAAAAATCCTTAATAAACCGTCTATAATACCCAGCTAAACCTATAAAACTTCTTATTTCCATTGCTGTTTGTGGAACCTTCCATTTGGTAATTGCTTCTATCTTAGCAGGATCTACGTGAATACCTTCGTGATTCACCATATGTCCTAAGAATTGCACTTCTTGCAACCAAAATTCACACTTCGAGAATTTGGCATAAAGTTTTTCTTTTCTTAACAAAGTTAAGAGTGCATGAAGGTGTTCACAATGCTCTGTCTGACTTTTGGAATAAATAAGTATATCGTCTATGAAAACAATTACAAATTTATCCAAATATGGTTTACAGATTCTATTCATCATGTCCATAAATGCAGCAGGTGCATTTGTTAACCCAAAGGGCATGACTGTAAACTCATAATGACCATACCTAGTTCTGAAAGCAGTTTTAGGTATGTCTTCTTCTTGTACTTTCAATTGATGATATCCGGAGCGTAAATCTATCTTAGAAAAATATCTGGCCCCCTGAAGTTGATCAAACAGATCATCAATCCTAGGTAATGGATATCGATTCTTAATTGTAACCTTATTCAATTCTCTATAATCGATACACATTCTCATTGAACCATCCTTTTTCTTGACAAACAACACTGGCGCTCCCCAAGGGGATGAGCTAGGTTGTATGAATCCTTTACTTAGTAATTCATCTAATTGCGTTTTCAATTCTAACATTTCTGTGGGTGCTAACCGATAAGGTGCCTTGGCTATCGGTGTAGTTCCTGGAATTAGATGAATCCTAAATTCTACTTCCCTATCCGGAGGTAATCCCGGTAAATCTTCTGGGAATATATCTGGATATTCTGAGACTACAGGAATTTCCTTTAGTTCTTTACCCTTAGTACTAATGATTACTGAAATCATATATACTATTCCTTGTTTTCGTTCATAATTAGCAACTTTCATTACTGATATGAACTTCATGGGCTTACGTGGTTTATCTCCTGTAATCCTAATCACTTCTCCGGTGGGTGATTGAATTTCTATGGAATTCTGATCACACAATATTCGAGCATGGTTGGCTATTAACCAATCCATTCCTAATACAACATCAAATTCAGCTAACTTCATCGGTAATAGTTTTGCAGAGAATTTATGTCCTAAAAGTTCTATGTTTTCTTCCTGCAAAACTTTATCTATTTTAACTGAATTTCCGTCTGCCGTTTCAATTGTAAAAATCTGCCTAATATTGGTTAAAGGTAAATTAAGAGCTTGGCAGAATGAAGTATTTATAAAACTTTGGTTCGCACCAGAGTCAAATAATACTTTGGCGTAAATGTTGTGAACTAAGAACGTACCAGCTATTACATCCGGAATTAACTCGGCCTCCTGAGTTGTCAATTGAAAGGCTCGAACATTTTTCTTGGTAGCTCCATCAGCTGGCTTGGCTTTATTATCTATTGGTTTAACCAATTTAGGACATTCTGTTTTGAAATGTCCTACTTCTCCACAATTATAACAAATTATGGATTTCTTCCTGCAATTTTCTTCACGATGTCTTACCATTTTACAAAAATTGCAAGTTACACCACATCTTCCAAAATGTTTCTTTTTGCAATTTCTGCAGAACGGTGGAGTTGAAGATTGGCCTGTTCCTTTTCTCTTGAAGTTGCTATTATTACCCACCCGAAATCCTTGGGTAATTTTCTGAGCTAATTCCTTCTTTCTGTCTTCATCTCTCGTGCGCAGCAGTTCGTCGGTTAGGGTATTTGCTAATTCCACAGTATCGTCAATAGTGCGAGGTCTCGCAGCTTTAACGATATTGCGGATTTCACCAATTAAACCCCAAATATAACGAGAAATGAGTACCGGTTCTGGCGAAGCCAGTGTTGGTACCACTCTAGCATATTCAAAGAATGTCGAAGTATAACCGCGACAATCTACACCCATCATCCGATGATTTAGGAACTTATTTGTCATATGTTTCTTTTTATACTCAGGACAGAATTTTCTTTCTACAAAACCCTTAAATTCTTCCCAAGTCATGGCATAAGCTATCATTCTTCCTTTTGATTGTAACACAGTGTTCCACCATTCAAGTGCTCCTTCCTTGAAGAGATTTGATGCGTACATGACCTGATCATCTTTAGCACATTTACTTATTGCAATGACTGCTTCGGTTTTCTCTAACCAACGCAGTGATGCAGTTGCTCCTTCATTGCCTGCAAATTCAGTGGGTTTACAAGCAAGGAATTCCTTAAAAGTGCAACCAGGCGTTGCAGTTGTCATTTTCTTAGGAAATGGAGCTTGATGGGGTTCATCATTATGATTAACATGATCATTGCCTCTGTTTACACTATTACTGAAGTTATCTTCAGAAATATGTTTACTAGGAACGATTTGTTGTGGTTCGATTGGATTCTTTACAGCAGCAACGATGGCTGGAATAGCATTGGCTATCCCTTGAGTAACAATATTTTCAATATCTTGTCTAGTCATATATTGATCTCCTGGATGTTGCTTAGAATGATTAACCTCATTTACTGGTTCATTACCAATGTTTGCCATCTGATAATAAATTTTATATAAATAATTAGTATAATTATAAATATAATAAAACAGTTTGCACATAATCACATTAACATGTATAACCAAAAATTATCGATTTCACAGGTTTCATTTCTATATATTATATTATGCCTCTTACACACGATTATCATACAACGTTTTATTGTTAAGTTATTACACATACTGGTTATTATAATTATTTATTAACACATATTCCTGCAAACTTCCATTATTTGGTCAGCTAATTTCTTAAAAACGGCGCTCCCTTTCATCATACTTCCAAGTAACTCTTTCTCCCACATCCCTAATCCGATTTCCTGCATCAATTAACTCTTCACCCTAAAGACGAAGTTCTGCCAGATTCTCCGGGTTCATAGTTGGATATAGTGGAGGTTCTGGGTCAACTTGTGGGAAAAATGTATCAGGGTTGTTTAAAAGATTTTGGTATTGCCAATCAGTTGTCCACCATTCATCTAATTCTACTGGTAATGGTTGAGGTTGGACAATAGGATCTGGAATAGCAGGTTCCAGATTGATTGGAATTGGAACTTCTAGAGGGTAACTGAAAAGATCTTCTTCAGTAAATATAAGGTTTGGATTAGCTGGTTCAAGGTTTCCATCGGCAGGTCCGATGAGGTCACTCATTACTAATTGATGATCTAAAACCTCCCAGGGATTCATTTTCTGTTTCTGTCTAGAACTTTCGCCGACTTCTCTTTCTGTTTGATTAAAACTCTTTTCAGCTTCTATTTCTACTTGATTAACATTTTCCTCAATTTCTACCCCTTTCCCTTTGTCTTTTGGATCTTCAGTTTTGGTAACCTTTCTTGTTGCTGGCTTTTTCCTTCGTACACGCCTCCAGCCCACAAATCTGCTTCTTTTCTTGGGTTTAGGTTTTGCCAGTGGTTTGGATTGAAATTCCATGGGTTCTTCTTTATCAGCGAAGTAACCAGTGAATTCCTTGGAAACTTCTATCTTAACAGGATAGAGGTTAAGATTTTCTAAACCTTCAGATATCTCATTCATGCTGTTTAGCATATATGCAAAATACATACAAAATGTAAAAATAAAATAACAACATTTTATAGATAACCCGTAAATATTATTGCATACATGAAACAACTAACAAGTAAATTATACTATGTTTCATGGTCAACTTATTTATTTACTAATTAAGGTTTTTGGAAAAAGTGCTAAAACTTTTAAGTATTTAGAGATTTGCATTTTCTGCTACTATGGCTAGCATATAAAGATTTGCCCATTTCTCATCTAATTTGTCCCCCCCAAGGTGATTTATTGATTAAATCCTGGGTTTCTTGTTTAACTTTCTTCTCTCGGTTCTTCCTTATTTCCTCCTGACTTTTCCTAATAATCAAACTTCTTTTATTAGGAGAAAGTGGTTCTTCGTAATGTGCCTTACGGACAAATATTCCTTCTTCAGGAATTACATAAGGTTTTGTTTGGGATGAACTTCCCTTCTCGTTGGATGACCTATCTAGTTTAAGATAGATGTTTGACAGCTTTTGTTTACCCATACTGTAATTAACAAATAATCAGTTAATAAAACACATAATCACATACTTGGCAATCAGTAAAAATTAAGTATTTCTAAATACTTAATAGGCTTAAATCAGTGGCTCTGATACCACCTTATTTCTGTCACGGCCCCCGACCCGGGTTGACCCGTTTCAGGAGCCGCAGGACAGAAATCCCGTGGTTTTTAATTAACAGCGGAAGTTTCTTCAGGATCTCTTTAAAACTGAAATATTTCCCGATTATTTTATTTCACAATTCGGGATAAAACCCGATAATTTACAATATTGAGATTTCACGAAGAAATCTTTTAGTTTACAAAACATGTTTCTTTATTTTATACTGAGCCACTTTCTTAAGCTGATAGTGCTTCACGGCACTTTCCCTGGATCACAACAGATCACCTGAAACATGTTTGAAAAAGGTTTTGTCAGCGGGAAATACTGAGTGAATCATTCATTTTGCTAAAATGACTCTTTTGTTATAATTCACAGTATTAAGAGATATTACAATGTTTATTTCAACCAAATACCCACAGTACTTGTCATCGACTTGTTTCGGTGACTGTGGTCATATTACTATTGAGTCCGTTTACCCAAGTAGTAACGAGTATCATTAATTAGGTTCGCCCACCTAAATTGATAAAAACAGTAATGTGCACAATACCCCACATACCGGCTGTAATTTGGTGACTACATATACTTAATCACTGTAATTATAATTCTGAAAAATGTTTAAGAAAACATTTTGATAAAAAGAGAATGACTCACATTGCAGATTTAACTATGAACAGATCTTAGCCTACTGATTAGCCTTGATAACCTAGTTTAAATAATCAAGCACACAAACTAGGTTAGTAACTTAATACAGCATTTACGATAACTCACGAGATTCCAACCTTCACAACGAATGACAAAGTGCGATACTTAAACATCCATCGATTTAACGACGAAAGACAAAGCATAAACCCTAATGTGGGCAGCACTTAAACATCCATTGGATAGTTTAATCGATCGGACATTGAATCGTAGCAGCGATCGAGTTATTACCCTGAATTGTGGCAGCACTTCGTGATCAGTGTGTGTTTTTGTAGTAAACAGCGTCTAAGTGATTGTACGTAACGAATTTTATCATCGTAACATGCAAATAGTTCAAGTCCCAAACCCTGGTATTTATACTTGAAAATTGGTCCCCCCGCGTGTCGCGGATCCTGTCGCGACTCGCCTGGGGTGTCAACCTATCCTAGAGTAGCCTTGTCACTAGTATAGGCCTGCTGAGTTGATAGTTCGTGAATTCTCAATTTAGACAACGCATTTTTAGAGATAATCGTTAGTTAGGGTTTACCCCCCTTGAGTTTTAGGGGCCCTAATCCTGATTCCAAATGTTCTGAAAATTTTAGGGATTGTTCAGAATCACTTGGGTTTCTCAATTAGGGTTTCCTATTGGACAATTTGATTAAATAATTATTAACTTTTGATGAGAGTTGTTACAGTTTACCAGATGGACGTCAAAAGTGCATTCTTACATGGTCTAGTCGAAGAAGAGGTGTATGTCGAACAGCCTCCAGGTTTTGAAGATCCTATCCATCCCGATCGGGTTTGGTTGCTGAACAAAGCTCTCTATGGTCTACGTCAAGCACCACGAGCTTGGTACGCAACCTTATCTAATTATCTGCTGGAGAATGGATTTCACAGAGGTCTTATCGATTGCACTCTCTTCATAAAAGAACAAGATGGAGATCTTCTACTGGTACAGGTATATGTGGATGATATTATATTTGGTTCTACTAACAATGTTATGTGTAGGGATTTCGAGCGTGTAATGCAGGATAAATTCGAGATGAGCGCTATGGGGGAGATGACTTTCTTTTTGGGCTTGCAAGTGCAACAAACAAAGTCTGGGATTTTCATCCATCAGACTAAGTATGTTCAAGACATTCTGAACCGATTCCAGATGTTCGACACATTGCCCATTGGTACCCCACTGCAGCAAAATCATGGAATTAATCCAGACTTGAAGGGTGAACTCGTTAGCTCTTCATATTACCGCGCAATGATTGGATCCATTATGTACCTCACCGCATCAAGACCAGATATAATGTATCCAACATGCCTGCTAGCCAGATATCAAGTGAACCCGAGGGCCTCACATCTTGCAGTTGTAAAAAGGATTTTTCGTTATTTGAAGGGTTGCCCAGACACCGGTCTATGGTACCCTAAGGATAATAACTTTGACTTGATCGCTTTCAGTGATTCGGATTTTGGCGGATGCAAAATCGACGACAAATCCACAACGGCTGGATGCTAGTTTTTAGGAAATCGCCTCGTAACATGGCAGTGCAAGAAGCAGACTTGTGTCGCTACATCAAATTGTGAAGTTGAATACATTGCTGCCTCAACTTGTTGCTCCCAAGTCTTGTGGATTCAACAGCAAATGCGTGATTACGGTTTTGAATTCCTAACTACTCCTATTTTAGTCGATAATTCTGCTGCCTTATCTATCAATAGAAATCATGTGCAGCATTCAAAGACCAAACACATCGAAATTAAGTATCACTTCATACGTGATTTCTTTGATAAAAGGCTTATCGATGTTGTTAAGGTCCATACCGATGACCAACGTGTCGACCTTTTTACCAAAGCATTTGATAAATCAAGATTTGACTTTTTATTATTGGTAAACGACATTAAGGTCAAGCAAGAGTAATCCGCATCGGAAAATCTTTTTTGTAAATATCTTTGTGTTTTTAAAATTATTGTAAGTTTGTTGATTTTAGGGGGAGTAAATCCAAAATTTAAAAAAAAATTCAAAAACATCGAAAAATTTTAAAACTCGAAAACAATAGAAAAACAAAAATGAATTTCCTGGCGAGCAAAAGAGAAAATGATAGTACATCAGTGGTCTGTCTAAACCTCTTTAAACTGAAATGAAAAATGTTAAGCATCTCTATATAAGATGTATCGGTAGGCTCACAATCATTTTAAAGTGTGCAGGGTGATATAAACCTTAAATCGACTGAAGACCAGGTGGGAACCATTCATTGGCATATGGTCTTAGTACCGAAATTTCGTTTGAGAGATTACCGAGGTTCTGAGATATGTGGTCTTTATGCTGTTTATCATCTGGGTATCATGGTTGTTTCTTTTACCGAAACAAACGGAGACGAAGTCTAGATCTTCCATGATATCATACATACGTGTACATACTGCATACAACCTCAATAAGTGATCAACAATCACATGTCCACAAAATAAGTGATAATATATCACATTTATCCGGGAGTCAAGTTCGTCTCTTTGCTGTACGTTAGTACTGACCTGTTCACGGACTTGCTCCTGTGCCCTCATGCATCTGAAAATCAAGTTCCTCATCAATAAGTGATTTATTCACATAGGGCTTGTATTCATCAAAATAAGTGAGTTTATCACATTTTCATATACGTCAAAACAGATGATAAATGGTATACTCACCAGTAAGATGAACCCTCGTGCATACCTTGATACGGGAATGTGTCGTGATGTAGATGAACACCGGTCGGTAAGTATAAATCATACCTTAACGTATCCCCTCGCCATGATTACATATGATAAGTTGAGCTTATGTAGATAACAATACCGATAATCGTTATAGGATGTTTATCAACATGTTAACAAAAAAGAACAACAAAAGCGTTTTGACATGACCGTACACTAATATGATTCTCTTACCCTCGAAACTCGCAAAAAGAATGTTTGTATATATTTACTTTTCTTAGTTTATGCAACTCTGTATATATTTATTTACTGCTTTCAGTCTTTAAGTTTGAAATATTCAAAATGCCAAAAAGATTTTAGGTGTGTTTTAATTTAAACTTTATAAAAGTCAAAAAGATTTTATTTTTGCTTTAGTTTTGATTAACCGATGTTGGAACTCAAGTCTTCGACACCTGAAAATCTGATGAAAACCAAAACGACTGAATATTCATAAACGGTCAGAGTTTGCAAGTTTTGAAAGTTAATAATCAAAATTGAAAAATCTGTTAACTTTTCAAACAAATTGTCGGACGGTAGTTGATAGAAATATGTTCACATGTGTGTCATTTGTTTAATGTTAACTATATTCCAAGCGTTTGTTCTCTTTACGTGTTTAGCTTTCTTGTATGTGTAGATGCTACATTCAATCCAGCTAAAGGCGAAGAGAACATGTTCGATGATAAGCTTCGGAATGAAGACACGACGTGAAGGCACTCAAAAGATAAAGATGATCGAGTTGCCGCTGATCAATCATCAACACCACAAGGATCTCAAGTTTTGAAAATCAAAAGATTCACGAGCATAATCAAAGGGGGAGTTTATTGATACACTTCCTAGATAAAAGCAGGAGTTTGTTAATACACTTTCTACTTACAACACGTGAAGACTTTGAAGATCTTTTCCGAGAAAAAGAACCATCAAAAGATGGAGAACGAGATTAAGAACCTCGCGAGCAGCATCCAAGGGGGAGTTTGTTGATACATATTGTGTGGATACGGCTCGGTTCGACTCGGCTACGAAGTGATGGCGGTAGTCAAGATATCCTCCTATCTTGACTCGGTATGCTATTTACTTTGTAACAAATCATGTAAATGCTACTGCGTGTGTGCGGTATGCATATTGATATGTTTAATTTATTGTATTGTCTGTTTGTGTAACCCTTGGCCCAAGGCCAACATGAAGAAGCCCAAGCCCAAGTCACATGTGACGAACACTTGAATGTTTGTCACACAACAAGTGACGAAAACAGCATCGGACGAAATCACATGATTTCGTCGAAGATGTTGGAGTTCGTCGATCTGTTTTCATCGGCTGCCAGATTTCGTCGACATGTTACTATAAATACCCAGACAACAGACAGAAACACTGAGAAAGTCTGCATAGACTTTGAGAGAGAACACACACAGACACACAACAGAGAGTTTATAAGGCTATCTTGTAAACATTGCATTGTAAACGTTTCAGAGTATTAATACATTGCGTGTTAATCATTGAATCTTTGTGTCTTGCGTGTTCGTAACTTGGTTTAACTTACCCGTTTGGATTCCGCACTCTCGGGTTCGTCGGAAAACAGGAATAGAGGTTGACTCGATCCTCCGGGTGGACTTACATACGTGATTATATTTCGAAAAAAATACACCATAAAACTCAGCGTTTTTTTATCTTTACAACGAGTATACTATTGATATACTTTTCGAAAAAAAATTAACTGGGTTTTATGGCGTTTTTCTGAACTGAGTGTTTTATGGCGTTTTAGACTAGGTATTTTCATGGTTTTTCTGAACTTGCTCCATAATAGTGCATCCCACATAATAACGCATGCCACATATTAGAGCATCTGTTAGAGCATCTAGTACTAGAGCATCTGTTAGAGCATCTAGTACTAGAGCATCTATTAGAGCATCTGATTAGCGCATCAAACAATAGAGCATCTGCTGCTGCTCTATTCTGCATTGCTTGCATACTGCATTTGTTTTCTAAGCCTATATTTCTAACAATGTTTTCTGAACTAGGTGTTTTTATGGCGTTTTAACTAGCTATTTTCATGGCGTTTTTTCTGAACTGAGTGTTTTATGTCGTTTTCAACTGAATTTTTTTATGGCGTTTTAACTATGTATTTTCATGGCGTTTTTCTGAACTGAGTATTTTCATGGCGTTTTTCTGAACTGGGTGTTTTATGACCCTTTAACTGGGTATTTTTCATGGCGTTTTTTTGAATTGAGTGTTTTTATGGCGTTTTATTTGAACAACCAGTTCATTTGAGTGGTTTTTTTGACAATATTACCCCTTAGTGTAATTTAGCATCAATGCCACATGTCACCACCAAAATCGTTCTCACCGTTCTCTCTAAATCCTGACCCTATATATATATATATATAGGGTAAGGTTCATGCGAGAACCACCTTTATTGTGAGAACCGCGAGAACCAATGTGAACACAACCTAAACTAGTTAAAAAAAAAACCTAAAAAAACCTAACCCCCACCCCCCCCCCCCCCCCAGCTAAATGCAACCCCAAAAAACCTAAAAAAAACCTACCCCCCCCCCCCCAAAACCTAAGTCCTAAACCCACCCCCCCTCCCAAGCTAAAATGTTAAAAACTAAACCCCAAAAAAACCTAAAAAAAATTAAAAAAAAGAAATCTAATTTTTTTTTTGTTTTTTAGCTATTTTTAGGCATTTTTGGTTGTGTTCACATTGGTTCTCGCAATAAGGGGTGGTTCCTAACGGATCTTTGTCCTATATATATATATATATATATATATATATATATAGGGAGGGGCTCATGCGAGAACTCCATTTATTGCGAGAACCGCGAGAACCAATGTGAACACAACCTAAAATAGCTAAAAAAACCTAACCCCCCCCCCCCCCCAAAAAAAAAAACCTAAACCCCCCTCCCCCACCCCCAAAAACCTAAACCCCCCAAGCTAAAATGCTAAAAACTAAACCCCCAAAAACCTAAAAAAATCAAAAAAAAAAAAATCTAATTTTTTTTTTTAATATTTTTTATGCTCAAATCGCTACTTTTAGTGGGCAAAAAAAAATTTTAAAAAAAAATTTGTGTGATTTTTAGCTATTTTTAGGCATTTTTTGTTGTGTTCACATTGGTTCTCGCGGTTCTCGCAATAAGAGGTGGTTCTCGCCAGTGGCGGACCTAGGATTATTTTTTACTGGGGTCCATTTTTTGTCGAATAATTTTTCACAACCAAATATTAAAATTTTCAGGTCGGTAATCGTAGTCGGGTCAGGGCTAAGAAATAATGTAGAAGCATTTAGTGGACATGAAACCACTACTTTATTAAAAAGCTAAAAAACAAGACTTGTAAGACTTGAACTTGGGATCTATGTGTTAGATTACAAGAGGATATACCACCACACCATATTTGCTTTTAATACTATGGGGTCCATCTAATTTATTTTATGGGGTCATTGATAAAATTAACATACCGGTTCTACTATTTTTTTTAAAAACATTGGGGTCCGTGGACCCCGATCCGGACCATGTGGGTCCGCCCCTGGTTCTCGCATGATCTTCTCCCTATATATATATATATATATATATATATAATTTTTGATAGTTGCATATCACCTGCAAAGGCTGCCTTTGTAAATTATTCAAAACTCCAAGTTGACATGGTCATATATTTGACATGGTCACATGGATATTTAATCCAGGCATCCAAACGTCACATATTTAATAATGGAACATCTCACTCAGTCTTAACGCGTTGTTTTGGAAAACCAGGTCGCCTGGTTTTTTTAGAGAATTTTCTTATACCCACTTGTCACCTGTTTTCGCATATATAAAGTCTTCCTCTTGGATGGTAACATTGCGCTCATTCAAGCGCTCACACAAAAGTTCTCAGTATGATCTCAAGTACGCAGTCAGCAATACATGGTTCAGATGTTACAAATGTTTTTCAATATTTAGCTCAAGGCTCAAGCTCATCTAACTTTAGTGAGACTCCTCATAAGTCATAACCGAATCGATGACAGGAACTCACTAAACAGTCGTGAAAGCGTTAAGACTGAAATATGTCATACGGGTGAAAACTTAAAAAGCGAAGTTAGAAAACAAGGTACTATTTACGTTATTCTAGATTTTAGCCAATATAACTTAACAAATCTATACTTATTATGGGAGCAAACGAATCAAGCTAAAAGCTCAACTTGAGTCAAACTCAAGCCCGTCCCTAAGATTTCAAAGGTGATTCTTGACAAGTAAAAATGGGTTAGTTAAAATATACATACAGGGTAAGAATCCTAAGAGAACCATAAGTTATTTGAGAACTTAAGAGTTGAACCACTATCAACCAAGTAAATTTTTTAATTTTGTTTCAACTTTTTTTTATTAAAAAGTTATTATTGTAAAAATAAAAAAAAAACAAAAAAGAAATTTGTAGATTGGCGATATACATATATGTAGCATGAAATTGTACACATATGTAGTTATATATATGCAGTTTACGATGTACGTGTATGTAACCCCTCGACCTACATGTATTTTTCTTTTATTTACTTAAATATTACTACCTCCGTCCCACTAAAAGTGTCATACTTTGAATTTTCAAAGTCTTTGTTTATAAACTTTGACCTTAACTAATTTTGTTTTTGTTAGATAATACTTGATGAAAGTTATACGATTTTAGTGTGCTTTACAAGTGTTTTTATCGGGTTAATTTTCATCACGTTTTATATAGCACAAAAAATATATAAAGTTTATAAATAAAGACTTTGAAAATTCAAAATAAGACACATTTAGTAGGACAGAGGAAGTAGTAACATATAAATAAAAGCAATAAAAGAAGTTTAAAAAATTTGCTTGATGATAGTGGTTCTCTCGATTCGTAAATCTCCATGGTTCTCATTTGATCCTAATCATATATATATATAGTATAAAGTTTGAATAAAAAAGGACACTTAATGTAAAAAGCGTGTTTTTTCCTTTATACGTAAATTTGATTTTCTTCATGCGTAACTTAGAGAACTTGGTCTTATGAAAGGTTTTTCCAAAAAAAATTATTACCAAAAATCCTAAAAAATCAACTTTTACCCAAAAAAAAAAACTAGTTTTCTTTTTTATTTACGGAAGCCGCAAATGCTGTAAAAAGTGATGTCATGTTTATGTTATCAGCTTTTTACAGCTGCTATAAAAGGCCAAAAAAATACCACTTCAAAAAAAATTTTAAAATTTTTTTACGACAGTCTTTTTTAACATTTTAATCTAGATGTGTGAAAATAATGGGGGCAAAACTCACACGTGAAGGCCGACTTCTCTAAATTCTCACAACTCGAAAGGGTTTTCCTTGATCTTGATTATATATAGATATATATATATATATATATATATATATATATATATATATATATATATATATATATAAATAGAGAGAGAGAGAGAGAGAATGAGGTTCTACGAGAAACCTAAAAAAAGTGGAGAACTGAAGAATCATGGGTTTTAACATGTTAAAATAATCATAAAAAAATAAATGTTAAATGTAAAATATTATTTTTTTCAAAACATTTTTCAGTGCATATAAAAATGTGTAGAAATCCATCTAATAAGAAAATCATTTTCGTATTTTTTTCTATTATCTTTTTAACTATTTTTAATGAATTTTTAGTTTTGGATTTTGTAATTAAAAAGGTTACTACAGTTATTAATTATATGCAAACGCTTCGAAAAAAAATTGAAATTGTTTAATATTTTACATGCAAAATTGATTTTTCTAAGATTTATTGTATTTATATGCAAACGCTTCGAAAATTTTTTGAAATTGTTAGTAATTTGAGGAAATGACCTGTAATAATCACAAATAGACGTCATTGACCATTGCTAGTCACACCTTTGAAATTCCCTATGCCAGTCCCACATTTCACTTAGTTTTTCTCTACCGGTCCTCAGTTAAAAAACTTAACGGAGTTATTTTTTTCTGAATTACAAGCTGGCGTTTTAGGGCTTTTGATTAGAACGAGGATACGAGTCGAATGATGTAAAACTTACCTTGAAATTGTGCTCCAAACGATGAAAACGGTACTTCAATTCGGGTGTTTAAACTTCCAATTAACAAAAATGAAGTCATTTGGAGCACCGTTTCGAGGTAAGTTTTACATCAATAGACTCGTATCCTCGTTCTGATCCAAAGCCTTAATTCGCCAGTTTGTAATTTAGAAAAAAACTTAACTCCGTTAAGTTTTTTTAACTGAGGACCGGTGGAGGAAAAATAGGTGAAATGTGAAACTGACATGGGGAATATTTAAAGATGGGACTGACAATGGCCAATAACATCTAGCTGAGATTATTACAGACCAATTCCCCTAGTAATTTGTATGTTAAATTGATTTTTAATGATTTATTTAACATGTTAAATATTTTTCTGAGGTTGCCTATTAAACCCACCCCTATATGGCTATCTCTCTCTCTCTCTCTATATATATATATAAACAAATTAATTAGTTCACCGATAATTATTAATACAATAAACAAAACAAAATTATTTTATTTAGAAGAAAATTTTGATTTTAAGAAAAACTTTCTTATATTTTCATCTATTTTTCTCTTGTTATGTTTTTGACAATTGAATAGTTGGTAGGAAGCGTAATATCTAAAAGTCTTATACCAATAATCTTTATAACTAATAGAAATCTAAGATAAAGTCGAAAAATAAAATAAAACCCCTTCTAAACGAAGTCAAAGAAAATGTCTCAAACATGATTACTAATTTTTATTGCAATTGGTAGTGATAGAATAGAAACTTTTGGTTGGGGCTCATAATATTTTTTTTTTTAATTTATATTCTATAATTACTGTTCTTATAAATTAAAATAAGATAGTAAATTAAAGAATAAATAAAAAAAAATAATAACTACTTCAAAACATTGGAACAATTAATAAAAAACAAAACATTGAAGTAGTTTCAACAGCTCGTTCATCGTGTTTTGATGACTTGTACAGTTGTACCTTAGAAGCATGCATTTTATTCTCTTTAATTTGAGTATAGTATTATATAGTTTGTTTTAAATTGTATAAAATTTACATGCTACATGATTATTAATGTATGTACATTGAAGAAATCTGATTATTTTGAATATGGTTTGATACAGTACATATATGTGTGTAGGTCCGGCTAGGGGAGGATCTAGTCGCCTAATCCTTGTGTACAAACCAACCCGGTTGTGCGGAATCCAACCGAGATAGCAAACCGAGATAGAACACGCAATATAACGACACACAAGACTCAACGATTAACACCTCTGTATTAATACGTATGAAAAGATCTGTTACAAGCTCAATGTTTACAAATGTATTTTGCAAACTCTCTCTCAGTGTGTTCTCTCCGAAATCTATTCAGACTTCTCCTGTCGTGTGATGTCTGTTTGTTGTGTTTATATAGTAACACACATGACGAAATCCAAAGGCCCACGAAATCACATGGACGAAATCCAATATATGGACGAAATCAGGTGATTTCGTCCCATTTGGTTTTCATGACAAAGTGTTTTCATCACTTTTGGTTTTCACCAAAAGTGATTTCGTCCAACATGTTGAGCCTGGGCTTGACTTGGGCCTGGGACTTGTCACTTGGGCTTTTTCAAACATGGACTAAGACAAACAAGCTAACAGACACATAAACTTAGTCTAAATTGCATACTGCACACACGCAGTCGCAATTACATCAAATGTTACGAAGTCAACCGCATACCGAGTCAAGACAGGAGGATGTCTTGACTACGGCCTTCACTTCGTAGCCGAGTCGAACCGAGCCGAGCCGTATCCACACGATATGTATCAACAAACTCCCCCTTGGATGCTGCTCGTGAGGTTCGTAATCTCGTTCTCCATCTCTTGATGGTTCATTCATTCTTGTCGTAGGATCTTCAAAGTCTTCACGTATTGTAAGCAGAAAGTGTATCAACAAACTCCCCTTTTTTTATGTAGGAAGTGTGTTGACGAACTCCCCCTTAACATAAGCTCCCCCTTGAGTTTTGCTCGTGAATGACTTGATCTTCAGTACTTGAGATCCTTGTGGTGTTGGTGATTGATCAGCGGCAACTCGATCATCTTTATCATTTGAGTGCCTCCATGTCGTGTCTTCATTCCAAAGCTTGTCATCGAACATGTTCTCCTTGCCTTTAGCATCTGCACATGCAAGAAAGCTAAACGCGTAATGAGAACAACTGCTTGAAATATAGTTAACATAAAACAAATGACACACAGGTGACCAATTCTTATTCAACTACCGTCCGACAGTCTAGTTTGAAAAGTTAACAGATTTTTCAATTTAGATTATTAACTTTCAAAACTTGCAAACTCTGACCGTTTATGAAGATTCAGTCGTTTTGGTTTTCATTCAGGTTTCAGGTGTCGAAGACTCGAGATCCAACATCGTACAATCGAAAATAAGATAGAAATAAAATCTTTTTGGCTTTTAGAAAGTTTATATTAAAACACACCTAAAATCTTTTTGGTATTTTGAATATTTCAAATGTAAAGACTGAAAGCAGTAAATAAATATATACAAAGATGCATAAACGGAAGCATTAAATAAATATTTACAGACATTCTTTTTGCGAGTTTCGAGGGTAAGAGAATCATATCAGTGTACGGTCATGCCAAAACACTCTTGTTGTTCAATTAGTTAACATTAAGATAAGCATCCTATAATGATTATCGGTATTGTTGTCCACATAAGCTGAACTTATCAGATGTAATCATGGCGAGGGGATACGTTAAGGTATGATTTATACTTACCGACCGGTGTTCATCCACATCACGACACATTCCCGTATCAAGGTATGCACGAGGGTTCATCTTACCGGTGAGTATACCGATTATCATCTGTTTGACCGTATATGATGTGAGATACTCACTTATTTTGATTGAAAACAAGCCCTATGTGATAGAATCACTTATTGATGAGGAACTTGATTTTCATATGCATGAGGGCACAGGAGCAAGTCCGTGAACAGGTCAGTACTTTCGTACAGCAGAGAGACGAACTTGACTCCCGGATAAATGTGATATATTATCACTTATTTTGTTTGGACATGTGATTGTTGATCACTTATTGAGGTCGTATGCAGTATGTACATGTATGTATGATATCATGGAAGATCTAGACTTGCGTCCCCGTTATTTTTCGGTAAAAGATACAACCATGATACCCAGATGATAAGCAGCATAAAGACCGAATATCTCAGAACCTCGGCAATCTCTCAAACGAAATTTCGGTACTAAGACCATATGCCAATGAATGGTTCCCACCTGGTCTTCAGTCGATTTAAGTTTATATCACCCTACACTTTAAAATGATTGTGAGCCTACCGATACATCTTATATAGAGCTGCTTATCGTTTTTCAGTTTAGGTTTAAAGAGGTTTAGACAGACCACTGATGTACTATCATTTTCTCCTTTACTCGCCAGGAAACTCATTTTTGCTTTTCTATTGTTTTTGTGTTTTTGAAATTTTCGATGTTTTTTGGATTTTCAAATTTTGGATTTACTCCCCCTAAAATCAACAAACTAAGCTAAATTTAAAACACAAAGGTATTTACAAAAACGATTTTCCGATGTCGGTTAACTCATGTTTTACCTCAATGCCGTTTACCAAAATTAATTTTGAATCAGAAATGATGTATCGAATTTTGGAAAAATTAGTTGGCATGTCGGTAAGCGGTGCGGACCATGACAACATTGATGAGTTTCATAGTGAAACAATCACGTGTGAGGTGATATTCGAGATCAACGTGACTGGTCAAAGAGTGCTGTATGAGATGATAATAATTCATAAAGCAGCTAAAATATCGACAATTATAGGAGAGATTAGAAATTCAAAACTGTATCCTGCAACTGCTTCGTGCATTGCAAGGAATTTGAGTGTTCTCCCAAACTGGATATCCACCCGGTGTGGACTCCAAGTCGATTTTTGTAGCTACTGAGAAATCTCTTGACAGCAACAAGATCATAAACCTCTGGGTCCGGCTGGTCTTCCACATTGCACCAGCGAAGGTCTTTGTCTTTCTCTTGAGAAGTAGTGTGCGGTTGTTCAATCCACGCCAAGGCATCCGCACACCCGGTTGGTTTGTTCAACAAACACATTTTCTTCAAACACACCGTGGAGAAATGTACACTGCACGTTCATCTTGTTAATTTTGAACTTCAGACGTGCTACAGGCGCGTACTTTTCATTGGAATCTTTCTGGAGGACCCGATCAAAAACCATAACAACCAATTTTGGCACATATCTCATCATGTCGAATTTTTTCAACTTCATTCAACAACATTCTTTCATCAGACATTTTTGTCTTCTTTTCTCCTCTCTCCATCAAAGGCAACAATATTCTCCTTGGTTACAACAATGTTTCGGAGCCTTATGTCGCCGATCTTGTGCATGGACACTCCACTATCAACAATCCTAAGACTATCAATAGTTCCTCCTGGAACATCCTACACACTCATTCAGAGATTAGTTGAAGAGGGGGACCCAAGCCTTCACAGACTTGGGTCGTCCGTCATCATCGAGAATTGTGACATCCATTTCCCGATGATTCGGAATTGATGTAGCTCCCCCTGAAACAATTACTGGTTTTGGTTTCCAAATCTGTTTTTGTTTTTCATTTTTAACTTCTAACTTAACAGACTGTGTTTGGATAACCTCTGGTTTTAAAACCTTTTCAATTTCTTTTCTTTGTTTCCTTTTCTGCTTCATTTCCCGTTGTTTAACAAGACGAGGGTCTGATTTTGATGAAACAGATCGCTTTCGGTCAATTTGGTCACGGGGATCATCAACTTTGGCTTTTTGTTTATGAAGATATGGACAATTTCGAATGATATGTCCAACTGTGCCACATTCAAAACATGATCTTCGTTCAACAAACCCCGAAGTAACATGTGATCGTCTTGCCGATAATGATGAACTTTGTGACCCCGAGGTACTAGGTTTTGAACTACTTGGTTCATTTCTTTTCATCACTGTTGCTTGTTTAACAAAATCTAAGTTAGATTTGTTTTCAAAAGTTTCGATTTTGTCCGTTCCCTTTGATTTCACAAAGTTCACATTCTTGTTCTTCTTTTGATTCGGCTTCCTTTGACTTTGAGTCGATGCTTTTCCTTTTGGTTTGGTATGATTTTGCTGTTTTTGCACTGTTGGTAATTTCTGATTTCCATATTGTTTTCAAACTTCAGCCTTTGGAATAGGAGGACACTGTGTTACTGTAACATGTGATCCTGTCTTTCCCAAAAACTTACTTGTTGAATTTTCAAAGACTTTACTGATTAATGATTGATTAACATTCTTAATAGGAAAATCTTTGTCAGAATAAATTTTCTCATCACCAACACGAGTGTACAGCAAATCCACACTCTCCGACTCTTGTGCAGATGAGGACTCGATTGCAACAGTCTTAGCGGGTTTTGCAGGAGGATCACATAGAATATGATTCTCAAGAGGTATGTCCTCTTCTTTGATTGCCGCATCAGACTTTGCTGGGTTAGTATCATCGGATTCATCATCAGAAGAATCAGCATCCTCAATCACAACTGGAGAATCCTAATTCGGTTCAGCAGAAGACACACATGTATCTGCTGACACATCCGATTCTGATGATACTTCCTTCTTGTATCCGAGTCCTGTTGCAAATTCCTCAACGTTCAAAGGAACAGATGGTTCAAAGTGAGTTCTATACTCCTCATCAGGCATGGCATCATAATTGTGTCTCACAGGTGGTGGACATTTCTTGTAACCTATGCATGTGACATCCCGTTTCTCTTTCTGAACATCAATGATGTGATCCAACACATAGCTAGAGCTCAAATAACTGTCTAACTTAAGCTGGATCGCCTCACTTTCAGTTTTAACAAAAGCCATCTCTTTTTGCATTATCTCAAGACGAGTGATATACAAATTTATGTCAGTTTGTTTTCTAGAAACCATTTTTGTCAGCTCGGTTTTATCTTTCTTTAATTTTTCAATCATCAATTTAAATTCCTTTTCATGGTTTTCATAAAACATGTTGGCTTCTGTGCACTTAGAAAGATCCACGGTCAACTTTTGGTTGTGGATGAGTGTCACATCATACTTGTCTTGCAAAGCCTCGTGTTTGCTTTGCAACTCACACCACTTAGCATTCAACGAAACATGTTTGTCTTGCAAGTCAAACAAACTAGCTTGTAAAACATCTTGTTTGGCTTGTAACTCAGACATGTTTGCCTCTAAATCAACACATTTAACATGCAATCTATCACAATTATAACAAATAACAGCAGTGGGTTCATCGACACATACCTGACTTGATGAACTGTCGACATTAGCCATAACGGCTGAATGGAGAGAAGAAGAAGAAGAATAAGCAGCTTGATCCACCAATATAGATCTCCTATGATTTTCTGCTGCAGTGTCTCCCAATACCTCATCAACCTCTACTTCAACTGACACACTTGACGTGTCATCCAAATGATCATTGCCTGAAGTTGAGGATTCTTCATCTGAGCTTCCACTGTAACCAGAACTGTCTTCGTCTTCAGAAGACTCATCACCATTGGTGGAAGATTCTCCACCACTGGCGTGCTTAAGATCCTTGACAACCTCAGCAAAACAAGCGGTTACAGTAGATGGCCGATAGACTTGCTGTTGTGAAGCTGGTTGTAGAGGATTTCCATACAAGTCTGTTGTTGGAGCTGGCTTTACTGGAACTTGTATTGGATTGCCATATAGATCAGTTGTCACAGGAGGCCTTTGGGTTTGCTGTTGAGGCACTGGTTGAGGAACTGGTTGAAGCGGATTTCCGTACAGATCTGTTGGTCCAGTAGATCGAACAGGTAATGGATTTCCGAACATATCAGTTGCTTTGATAGGTCGTTGGCTTTGAATACTTGGAGTTTCGGCCCACGAAGGAGATAGACTTGTATTTCTGTACTTTCCCGAATCCGGAGACGGAGTACCCCACCAACTTGGATACATTTTGAATGCTTGATGATGAATACCTGATCAACACTTGAAACAAACAATTAAATCACTTATACAATTTTTTTTTTAATATCTTGACAAAACAAAGTCCCGCGAAACAAAGATCCGACGAAACAAGTCTTGTGATACAACGCGATGAACCACACTTCTTGAAAGATAGGCGACGAAAACGAGCCCAGCTTCTTGTGCGACTAAACAAGTCTTGTGCGAGCCAACAACTTGTTCGACTAGCTTGTCTTGTGCGACTCACATCTGCAGCCCAAAAAAAATTGTCCAATGGTAGCCCAATTCTTTGTTGTGCAGGCCCAGCTACCTTGTGCGACTGATTAATCTTGTACGTTCCAAACTACTTGTGTGATTATCCTATCTTGTGCGATTTAAATCTTGACTTTAAAATTATCTTGTGCGACCGTCAAATCTGACTTTCTATCAACTGACACAAGGTATACCCACTTTCGGCTATACCATGCACAATTTTACCAACCAGTAAAGTGATGGATTATTTTAATCAAACACAATTTCCAAAGCAATATTATAATCCAACAACAAATTCAAATACACAAACAAGTTGACAAGTTCTTAGACCAAGATCAAAAAGTTGAAACACCAAGAACACTATGAAGATGTTATGAAGATATGAAGAACACAACCCAGAAAATATCAATTTTCCGGTAAACCAACAACTTTCCGAAACGCGGTTTTGCTCGAAACTTCAATAAAAACCAACTTTTAACAATAGAAAATGAAAAATAACAAGGTTTTTATGTGAAATTCCAGCAAAAAATGCAGATTTTCGAAGATTTAAGGCAAATTTTCAGAAAAATATGAACTTCAAAAATCTGAAAAACAACCCGAAAACACTCGGTTTTAACAAGGAGAAGAGCCAAGGCTCTGATACCACTTGTAGGTCCGGCTAGGGGAGGATCTAGTCGCCTAATCCTTGTGTACAAACCAACCCGGTTGTGCGGAATCCAACCGAGATAGCAAACCGAGATAGAACACGCAATATAACGACACACAAGACTCAACGATTAACACCTCTGTATTAATACGTATGAAAAGATCTGTTACAAGCTCAATGTTTACAAATGTATTTTGCAAACTCTCTCTCAGTGTGTTCTCTCCGAAATCTATTCAGACTTCTCCTGTCGTGTGATGTCTGTTTGTTGTGTTTATATAGTAACACACATGACGAAATCCAAAGGCCCACGAAATCACATGGACGAAATCCAATATATGGACGAAATCAGGTGATTTCGTCCCATTTGGTTTTCATAACAAAGTGTTTTCATCACTTTTGGTTTTCACCAAAAGTGATTTCGTCCAACATGTTGAGCCTGGGCTTGACTTGGGCCTGGGACTTGTCACTTGGGCTTTTTCAAACATGGACTAAGACAAACAAACTAACAGACACATAAACTTAGTCTAAATTGCATACTGCACACACGCAGTCGCAATTACATCAAATGTTACGAAGTCAACCGCATACCGAGTCAAGACAGGAGGATGTCTTGACTACGGCCTTCACTTCGTAGCCGAGTCGAACCGAGCCGAGCCGTATCCACACGATATGTATCAACAATGTGCATACATAAACATTTGAAGAAAGTGATTCTTTTGAGTATTATTTGATAATGTATATATGTACATAATTGTTCTAAAAATGAATTAGTTAATATACACATATGTAAAATTAACAAATTATTTAACTCGAGAGATAAATGATCATGTACTTATGTACATATTATGTACAACTTACTTAAGACGTTTAAAATGATAGGGAGCAATAAAAGAAGAATTAGTGGTCAGCGTCGGTTCTTAAAGTTTTTTAAATTCCCTTTGATTCTTTTAGGATCCTACACACACATATATATATATAAGAGTGATATGGTAAGAAGGAAGAAGTTATTAGAAGATAGGAAGCCATCACAGAGTGTCATGTGCCCAGGGGATGAAGTAGGAAGGGAAATTGTGTCAAAGGGGGGAAAACGAAGTTGTAGCGTCTCAGAAAAAAATAAGAAGTTGAACATGATTTTCACATGCCAAAAAACATGCACTTGCAAGCTCTCCTATCATTTTAAACGTCTGTAATATTTTCATACGTCATTTTTTAAGAACATAATATCATAAAATCAAGCGTTTTTCTTATCTTTAATATAAGTATAATATTGCTATACTTTTCAGGAGGGGCGCATGTGCGTAATAAAACACAATGGATATAACATAAAGCACCATGAGACTTAAAAACACAATTAATAGACTTATAACACACATGTACAGCCTAAAAACCACATGCACAAAGTTAAAATATGTGCAGACTAAAAAGCCCAATGGTCAGCTTAAAACGCACATACACAGACAAAAAACATAATGTATACCAAATTTAAAACCCTATGTAAAGAGTTAAAACATGTGCAGAAAAAAAAAACCCACAATGGACACACTTAAAAGTTAAAACACACATGCGTAGACCAAACACATTGGATTACAAACTAAAAACATGATGGATAGAAGACTAAAGACACAATGGACAATATACTAAAAATACATCGGACATATTTTAAAACACACACGTGCACACTAAAAACATAATAGACAACATACTAATAAGACAATGGACGAAGTTAAAACATGTGCGGACTAAAAACACTATGAACAGACTTGTAACACATGTGCAAAAGAAAAACACAATCGATAGAACCAATAACACCATATATAGAATACCCAGTTAAAACTTATTTTTTTAGCAATACCATACCATATAAAAGATAAAATACACTTGTTAGTACGGTGTTTTTTAAATAATAACGTATAAAAATGTAATGGATGTTTAAAAAAGATGGGAGAATATGTATGTGACTTACATGTGCTATTTAAAAGTCAACAAATGTTGGCTATTTCTTTTATGCACCTCATTTCCTTTTCTTATGCGACCTACGATGGCGTGACACCTTCAACTAATCTCAACTCTCCAATTCCAGCATCAATGGCCAAAAGCTAAATCTTAAAAACTAAACCTTAAATGCTAAACCCTAAAAGCTAAATCTTAAACGAACTCGAATTGAATTAATTCTAGTAGTGTTGGAATCGACTTTTTAAACCTAGACCCTAAAAGCTAAACCTTAAAAACTAAACCCTAAATGCTAAACCCCAAAATATAAACCATAAAACATAAACCCTAAACTTTAAACCATAAAACTAAACACTAAAATTAAAGGCTAAAAGTTAAAGCCTAAAAGCTAAACCTAAATGTTGAACTCTAAAAGTTAAGATAATAGAGTTTGATGAGGCAATTCCAAAATTCTAAGTAAAGTTTTTTTATCTCTCAAGTCTTAACGTCCAAAACATATTTTCTATTGGATACAATTTGGTTTTAATTACAATAAAGTTTATGCATAAAAAACTGAATATATAAAATGATATATTTATATTAGATGTTAAAAATTGCAAACTGTTTACATATAAAAAATAAATTAATTAAGGCAGTTGCCACGAGAGAACCCTGGTTACAATAGTATTACAACACACCAAAAAAAGTTACAAATTATTACAATAATTACTTACTAAAAAGACTTCAATATCAACATCAGTAGATCGATTGCTCTATGCTTCTTGTAAATCCTCATCATTAGCCAAGCCTAGGTTTTGTAGAGTGTCGTCAGTAATCTGCTCTGTCAGTTGATCAGCTGGTTGCATATCATCATTAGCCAAGCCTAGGTTTTGTAGAGTGTCGTCAGTTAACTGCTCTGTCAGTGCGTCAGTTAACTGCTCTGTCAGTTGATCAGCTGGTTCCATATCATCATTAGCCAAGCCTAGGTTTTGTAGAGTGTCGTCAGTTAACTGCTCTGTCAGTGCGTCAGTAATCTGCTCTGTCAGTTGATCAGCTGGTTGTATATCATCATTTTCCAACACCTGGGTCTTGTAAAAAAATCTTGCAAGGAAAAAATAGAGTATGAAGTTTGCTGAGCCAAGACGTACCAAAACCACATAATACTTGTCTAGCCGACTATCATTAATATTGTCCTTGAACCATCCTTGAAGTGTTATGATAAGAAGAATGTTTAGCAACTTCCCTATCCCCTTCCAAAACTCAATATATTCCTCTGAATAACGCTGTAATTGTTCTTCTTTTATTTGTGACTTGCAGAAGTTTAGAAGCCCTTCCTCAGTAAGTCCTTCCATGCACCCAAGCAAAAAGAACTGAGGTACTAACCAAAGAAAACTTATGGAAGTCTTTGTATATATTGAATGATTAACCAGATGGCTGACTACTTTTAACCTATAAACCTCTAGTTGCCATGCACAAATACAACTTGCAACTCCACAAACTATTCCTACCCCAATTTTGGCCTTCTCATTTTTTGGTAAACAACAAATCCAACGTCGTCCATATAAAAATGGGATAGCAAACTTTGAAAAAGCTTGAACCAAGGTGTAGATTTGTACTGCTATGTCGTTGTCGGTGTCTAGGTTGCTGTATTGTTCTAGAAAGAATGTGTTCCCAGTTGCTGATATGATGGACACTACAGAAAACACTAGCCACATGGGAAGCATTTTTAACAGGCTCTTTAGAACCACCTTAACTTCTGAGTGTAGCGTTTTATCCTGTTTAATCCCTTCATTTTCTCCCTTTTCTATATCCGAATTGTTTGAAGGCGTGACTTGTCTTGAAAAAATCTTGAAACACCTATTCGAGTACAAAGTATGTTGTGATTAAGATTCTTATGAATGTAACACGTAACTATTTATCAGACCATTAATATTGTTGGGTATTGAATACATGTGCAGCGGAAGTCATTTGTACATGAGGATTCATGATGTTTGTTATGTGAATATGCAGTAAACAAGAATTTGCAGACAAATATTGAGAGGACAATTTCGATTGTGAAAATGTCTTGGTACCGGTTATCTTTGCTGGTAATCCATATATATATTTGGCGGTTATTAACGGTTGGATTTGGAGGGAATAACTACCGTTTGAAACGGTGCCAACCAAAACCAACACAACCGTTCAGAAATTACATCGTTACATACATATAGATAAGTTTATATTCACCAATACACTCCCCATAAACTTAATTTTTCCTTCGAGAGTGCATTAAAACACTGTCATTAGCTTCATTAATGGTTTTTTCAACCTGCTTGAAATCGAACTTCTTCCTTCGTTGCAGCCTTTTGTGTCCGTACCAGTCGTTTCCAGCGAAGAAAGCATAGTGCTCTTCATCCGCTCCATCTCGATCTGCTCCAACATGCCTGCTCGTTCCTTCATACTTGTCTAAACTCTTGCTTCGTCTCGGTTCTGCAACATCTTCCTTGATTTCTTTCTCGACTACAGCTTGTTAGGTTGATTTGAATTTATAATAGTAAACTAGTACATCTAAATACATAGCATACACTAGTCTCATAAATTCTCCTTCATTATATTCGAAACCCATATCTTTGGCAATCATTGCCCACATATTGTTTTCGGTTATTCTTCGGTGACCTCCCTCCCTTTTAACTGTCACATAAAGTTCCAGCAGGCTCACTTTGCGATTGTCTGCAGCGTATGCTGGAAGAGGTCTTGTGGTGATCTCTAATTTGTCTTTGAGAAACCAATCAACCATCTCCTCAAACTTATTTTCTATACAATACTTGTATTTATTAACGTAACTATCATCTTCTAACATGTCTAGGAGAGCTTTGCAGTCTTGGAAGTCTTTAAATGACATTGCTTGAATTATCAAGACATTCCAATCAGGTTCATTCGATGATATATTCAGGCTTTCGAAATACTGGTTTAGATATTCAGTTTTGAAAGCTTCATAATCCGGTTCGGACTTCATCATTGATTCCTTCTCTCTTATATGTAACACCTCGAAAATTTGTGTCCAATAATATATCAACACGTGTCATGGACTTTAAACGTGTAAAGGATTGATTTAGAGGGACTAAAGTTGACAAATAAAGAAAGTATATGAATATAAGGATTCAAAGTATCAACAATGGATAAATATACTTTACAATAACCCTACATGATGTTTATTCCCTTAAACGAATGAATCATGGATCATACAAAGCTAATTGTGGAAGAAAGTGAGGAATTACAAACTACAGGGGTTAAATGTGTCAACATGATTAAAGTATACCTCTGAGCGACCTTTTAGCAAACCTAAAGCTTTGTAATGATTAATTATACTCACGAGAGTAGGTGATAAAAATTTCACAAGGTTTCGTTAAAGTATGAGAAAGTTATGACAATATTCGTATACGAGGGGTTAAAAGCATCAACGTTGGAATTTAAGGCTATACGGGTGATCACAAAGTTAACCGAGGACTTAACGGTGTTTGGCTATGTCATGGAGCCCTTAAAAGTCAAGTTAGAGGGCCAAAAGTGCAAGAAAAGAAGTTAAAACCACGTTTGGAGGGACCAGGGACCTAAATTGCAATTGTTGAAAGTTTGTTAACCTGGACCCAGGCCTCACACGGGCCGCGTAAGCCCAGGCAGGACCTTACGCGGGCCGCCTGGTACCCCCAGCATCAGAAAAACTTGGCAGATGTCTGTTTCAGCAGGTTACACCGACTTTAAAGCTTGTTTTTCGATTCAAGGGGCTTGTTTGATGGTTTTTTAGGGCCTAGGGACACTTGGAATGATCCCATAACACTTATAGACTTGTTTGTCATGATCAAAGGGCATCAAAAAACTCCTATATAAGAACCCATTTGTTGCAAGACTTAGACACTTGCATTCAAAACCTTCACAACTCAACTTTTGGAGGTTCCTGGAGCTCAAGGACAATTCATAGTGATCTCTAGTCGTGCATAGGACCTTTGTAAGTGTCCTTAGCCTTCTTTAATTCAGTTTTGCTTAGTTAATTAGCTTAAAGTCAAACCGTCGTAATTAAGATTTGACTTCGTCATTAATATTAATTTATCCAGTCAAATTCTAAATTGAAAGTATCTATGAGTTGGTAATTATGTGGGCAATAAACCCTTAAAAGGGCACCCTCTGATTCCCACTCTAACTAGGTCAATTGTCGAGTCAAAGTTAATCTTAAAAAGTCAACAGAAAGCTTATTTTCAAATTAATGCATAATTAGCAATGTAGAAGCTATGCAACCTGTTTTGTCATTGATATAACTTGGTAATTAATGTAAGAATGTGTCTAAACATGTTCAACTCAACAATTTTCTGTTTAAGCTCGGTTCGGAACCGAAAGTTGCAAAAGTAGACTTTTTCTTTGACTTTCAGTTCTGACCCATTAGAGCATAGTTTAGTAATGTCTTAGAGTTTTAATAGGACCAGGTTTCATATAAGTATAACCCTCTGTGATTATACAACTTGGTTCATTAGCTATCCGATTCATATGCATACTTCCGTTAAATGCTTAAATGTTGACTATTATGCCCTTTTGACCTTAAAACAAGAATTTTTAAAATGTGAGAGGACAATAGTCTTTATTATTGACTTATAAACATGTCCCTATATTTTCACATCAATTGGAGGTCTAGATTAATAGTTATGCTCAATAGCGTAATTAGAAAGCTTTTTATTAGTTAAGCGACGTAATTAGCGTATAGCCTATCAAAACCCGAATTTTGATACCAAACTTTTTAACCACTGATATAAAATAATATTTTGGGATTTTTTAAGATTTTTAATTATTTTTAGGCTAAGCATAACATAGGGTTCTAAGCTTGATCCGGTAATTGTCGGTTTTGCCCTTTTAGGCTATAAATGAGTTTTACCAATCCTTTTGATACCAAACGTTTTTCTACTGATCCAATATGATAGATAGAATATTTTAAGCCTTCTGGAATAATAAAAATATCGGCTTTTCTTATAAAACCCGAAAATCGCTTAAAATCGCTTTTTTACGCATTTTAAGCGCATAGTATATATTAAAACCATTTTAGATATATAAGACTTGATACCTACTGATGTGTTAAATAAATTTTTACACTTTAGCAGTAAGCAAAAGTTTTAAGCTCAGATTTCCAGTTTTGACCTTTTAGCCTTAAGTGAAATTACCAAAATGCCCCTTCGGTGCATAGTATGGTTAGAAATAATAAATTTCACATATAGGTTATACCCTACTGATATTACTTAGTAAACTAAGTATTTTTACTGATTACATCAGACCCGAAACTCAGATTTATATTTAAACTCTTTTATAACCTTTAAAATGACCAAAATACCCCTACGGGGCGTAATTTGAGTTTAAATCCGTTTTGGGCATAATAGAAGATATCTTACTGATGTCACAACATATTTAAGGCATATTAACTTAGGAAACTTGCATATGACTCATATGGTTACCCGTTACGCACTTTTCGCGTTCGGATCGGCTTATGTAACTAGTTTGCATAATTTAGCCGAAACGGGTCAAACCATATCGTTTTCTTCTCAAAATCTAGAATGTGTTTAAGTTACCCATATTAAATAAGCATACAAGCTTGTCGGGTCAAAACAACATTCTATACCGGTCTTCGCTTTATCATGCGTTTGAACCGTATCTTCCTTTTGAAAACTAACCGGTCTAAGTCTAAGATTAATTAAAGACCCGTTAGGATTCTAATAGGTTATTAAAAACCTTCGGTCCAGATTTAGGAGCCCAGTAAATACTCTTAACTTATTTTCCCTATACGAGCTTGGGATACGGTATTATAATAATACCGCTTGGTACGGTATGTAGTCATTTAAATCGGATTGTGATTAATGTATTTACATAACTTGTTTTATTCTGTATGATTTGGTGTATGTGTTAGTGCACTACGTCTATTGACTTCGTCTTGTATCATGTAATAGGATATTCTGTGCACGAGGTTCTAGAAACTGAGAAATGAGGTTCAAGTAATGATTTCGCTTCAGATGGTCTTGTAACAAGTTCAAGCGAAATTGATACAATAGATTTCGCTTGAACATGTTCTGGTCTCTTTCAAGCGAAATCTTCTCCTCTATATATAGGGCACTTGTCATTTCATTCGGTATGAACTTCCAGAACTGTAACGAAGTGCTGCCAATTTCTGTTCAGGTTGTAAACATTGTTATTATCAATACAAGCAACAGATTAAAGATTACAAGTTGTTTTCGTGTCCAGTTTACTGATTCCGCCTTTAAACTGGATGTAAAACTCTTCTGAACGACTCAGTCGGGTCAAACAACGATCCAACAAGTGGTATCAGAGCTCAGGACGAGGAGTTCATACTACTACAGCTTGATTCTACCGATTTCTCTCATTTCTACTCAATTTCTCTCATACTTTTTCGATTTGAACTATTTCCTACGGATGAAATGGTCTGATTTTCGAGTATATCGTGTAAAACGTAGTTTTAACAAAGCCTACAAAGATTTGGACTAAAACTCAGATTAAAACATGTTAACAATTACCTAAAACTAGATTTCGCTTGAAAGTGTTCGAAGGTTACAGGTAGATTTCGCTTGAAAACATAAGGTTTAGCTTGAAAATCAGAGGTTTCGCTTGAGTAGTTCAAGCGAAATAGAGTTTGTGGATTTCGCTTGAATCTATTTGGTTTTAATTGCTGGATTTCGCTTGAACTCAGTTGAAGCGAAATAGGTTGCTATTGATTTCGCTTGAAACTATTGGATGTGATCTGACTGGATTTCGCTTGAAGTAGTTGAAGCGAAATAGTTGATTTCGCTTGAATCAGTTTTGTTAGCAGATTTCGCTTGAACAGTTATATAAAGCTGATTTCGCTTGAAGCTGTATATACTTCAAGAATTTCGCTTGAAGTTGCTGAAGTTTCAAAACTTTGAAAATTTCTAAGTGTTTGACTGATTTTTGTTCAGGTACGTTCACGATGGATGATAATTTCATAAACCCGTTTAGCGATATGTACGCGTTCACTTCCGAATCGTCAGATAGAAGATCTGAGATGAAAGAATATTCAAAAGAGATTTCGGAGAATTTGAAGTTTGAGAACATGTACGGGAGCCAACAGAAGCCACCAAAGCTAATGAAAGTGGAAGATTATCACTGGTGGAAAAATAGATTTGAGGGTTGGGTAAAAGCTTTTGCTACTGAAAGCTGGTTAAAACTGACAGATGAATATGTTGCACCAGTAAAAGAGGGAGGAGAGTTAATAGATGCAAAAGATTTTTCAGAAAAAGATATAAAAAATGTTGTGGCTGAACATAGAATGATAACATTGATCAAACAGTCAGTAAGAGAGGATATTATTTCATTGCTTGAACAAGAAAAGACTTCAAAGAGTTTGTGGGAAGCGTTAGAGAGAAAATGTGTAGGAAGTAATGAAATTGTTAAAAACAAAAAGAAATTGTTGCGTAAAGAGTTTGATTTATTCAATTGTATGAAAAATGAGTCGGTTTGTAAAATGATTGAGAGATTCGGACATCTGAAAATGGAGCTGATCAGACACCAAATTTTACCTTCTGAAGAGGAGCTGGTGGATAAATTGTTTGATTCATTGCCAAATGATCAAGAATGGCAATACTTCGCTCTAATGTTGAAAAATACAATCAAGCCTGAAGATTTGAAATTGGATATGCTGATTGAAAAGCTTGAAAGTCATGAGCTGGAGATAAAGAGATCTAAAGTCAACAATTCAGCTTATCAGCAGAATGTAGAGCTTTACTACAGAGTACCGCAGGCTGGGTCACCAAGAACAGCATTTTCTGCAGAAAGTTCAAGTTCAGTGAACAATGAAAGTTTTCACAGTGGTTTTCACAGTGGATCTTCTTCAAACACTTCAAACCAATCTGCTTCAAAGAATTTGTTTCAGTGTAATATCGCAGTGGATCTGAAGAATGGGCAGAATTTCAGCGAAGAATCGGCAAAACAACAGATGGTTTTCTTGGCATCTGTACTTGAATCGTATGAAAGCCTCGTTGCAGGGAAGATTGGCAATACCAATTTGACGAAAGAAGATTACGATCAGATTGACCCCGAGGAGATGGAACTAATGGATATCAGATGGTGCATGGCCAGTGCGGTTTGTCGGGCACAGCGGTTCATGGAGATCACGGGGAGAAAGTCAATTGGTGGTGCATCTACTAAGTTGGGATTTGATAAATCGAAGGTGACTTGTTTCAAGTGTAAGCAGAAGGGTCACTTCAAACGAGAATGTCGAAACGCTTATGCTAATGAATCGGAAAACCCTTTCAATGAAGATTACTACAGGAAGGCGATTTACCATCAGAACAAGTCTGAACCACCAAGATTAAAGCAACCAGAAGAAAGATCAAGGGCTCTTGCAGTTATATATGATGATGAAGGGTATGACTGGAGTCAAGAGGTTCTACCTGAAGAAGATGCAGTTGGTTATGCATTTGTTGCAAATGATGATCATGATAGATGGTGGAGAAGAGACAGTGCAAGATGGGAGATTGGCAAATTGAATGAACCGTTTAAGGAAGCACAAAGAGCCAAGAGATGGAATGAAGAATTAGAGTGTTACATGGATCCACAGGGTAATCCAGTAGTTGATCCATCAAAAGTGGATTTTGATGCTGTAACCAATGTGTTTCCAAGTGAAGGCACTTTCAACACAAGAAGGCTTTCTGATAAAAGTTATTTGCCAAATTTGATGATCAAGTTAAGAGAAGTTTTTGAAGCAAGTTTACCGAAGGTGGTAGAGATGAAGAAGAGAAAAGAAGAAGAACTGAAGAAGATGATTGAAGAAGTGAAGACTGTTGCAAAGCTTACTGGAGAGGAACAGAAAGCTGAAGAAGAACAGAAGAATGCAGAAGCTAAGAAAGAAGAAAAGGAGAACGATCAGAAAGTTGAATCAGAAGAACCGGTACTGAATGCTACTGAGGTTAGAAAATCTTCTGATTTACCGAATGTTGAATTGAATGATGAAAATGAAAACAAGTGCAGGAATTGCATAGAAATGTGCAAAGCCTGTACTAAAAAAGATGACATCATAAAAGTTAAAGAAATTGAAGCAACCAAATTTGAAAATGTTTTCAAAATAAAATGTAAAGAAATGATTGAAAAAGAAGAAATTTTGAAACTAAAAGTTGAAAATTTGACACAAAAATGTCAAGGTCTTGAAAAGGATAATGATGTTTATAGACAATTGTGTTTAGCAAAATGTGTCGATTGTGTTGAAAAAGAATCTAAATTTCAAGATTTACAAAAACAATATGATTCTTTAAAGTGGTCGAGTCAGAGAGTACAAGAAGCTTATGATACTTTGAAGAGCCAAGTCAAAAGTTTTGATCAAAGATTGTCTGAAACTTTAACAACTAAAGAAATGTATGAGAGACATTTTAAAGAAAAGCAAATTGAATTGAACAAATATGTTGATGAAATTGCTAATCTTAAGCAAGTTTTGGCTGAAAAAGAAAAGATTGTTACAAAACTTCAAAGTTATCATAACTCTTCGTATATTCTCGAACGCATTTTCAACATCACACCAGATGACAAAGATACTGAAAATTGCAAAAAGGGTATTGGTTCAGAATTTCATCAGGTACCACCACCATTGAGAAACAATTATACTTTTTATGATGAGGAAAAGGTGGCAAAGGGTTTGAACATAGCTGACCAGTTACCTGAAAGTATCGATGTGACTTACTCCAAATCTGATGATGCTAATGATTCAGAGGTGGTAAGTAAGGTTGTTGAAAGCGTTTTGAAAGATGAGTCTACAAAAGGTAAGTCTGAATCACAGGATGAAGATGAAGGAAATTTTTATGATGGTTATTCGAAAAACACAAAATTCGAGAAAAGTTTGAATGATGATTCAAAAGGATTGGTTTATACCATGATTGGATCGGACAAATTATTCTTAGATGTTGTATTCCCGATTCAGAATGTGATTTCAGAAAAGGTTGATAAAGTTTTCAAAATGGTTGAGATTGAGAAGTCTGAAATTTCAAAGTTTGCTGGTAAAGGTCATAAATCTTTTTATAACAAACCTGGTTTTAAGAAGAAAAACATGAAAGCTGGTTTGGGTTATAAAAAGAAACGAAATTGGAATCAAAGTAAAAAACCAAATTTGCAACAAAAGATGAATTTTGTTCAAGGGAAAAGCTTGAAAGAAGAGGAAAAACTCAAATTTGGACGACAGTCTAATGAGGAGTTTGATGCGATTAAAAAGAAACAACAACAGGCCAAGGATGTTTCAAAGAAAGTGTGTTTTAAATGTGATCAGATTGGACATGTTGCACGAAAGTGTCCAAATCCAAAGCCTGTTGATGTTGAAAAACAGAAATCTGAGGATGTGAAATCAAGGTCAACCAGATTTGATTCGAAACAAACTTGGAGGTACAATACAAACAAGTTTGCTTCAAATCAAAATTGGAAATCAAACCCGAACAGGTTCGATTCAAGACAGACCTGGAATTCTCACACACCCAGATTCAGAACAACACAGAGTTGGAGAACATCTGTTGATATGACAAAACCTCAAGAGTTTTGGAAACCGAAAAATGTTGTTCAAAATCAAAAGGTTCAAAAAGAGACAAATTTTTACAAAAGAGGTACTCCGGAAGGTCAAATGTGGAGTGCTAAGAAACAAGTGAAGTTGGAAAAAGATGAGAAAGTTGAAGTCAAAGTTGAACAAGTTTTAAATGACAAAGAGTTTCCAAAATTGAATGAACATTATTGTATTGAAATGCCTAAGGTCCAACAGACCTGGGCTAAATTGTTCAAATGATTGATAAAGTTTGAATGTGCAGGTGTTGGTACACTTTATGTGGACGCGACTTGGCTCGGTTCGACTCGGCTCAGTTCGGCTTGGTTTCGACTCGGTTAGGTCCGGCTCCTGCCCGACGTCACGACATTCCTCTGTCGTGCGCCCCAGAGTTCGACACGCGAGGCACGGAACGCCGAAAGCCATTCCCGCAAAACACATCACCATGACATCACCTTAGTGATGTCATGATGATGTCAACACTTTGTCCTATATGTGAAATTGGTGAATGGTTTATAACAGAACCTTGTCTGGGCCGAGAACTCTTCAATATGGGCCGAAGACTTGTGAATGGACTTTGAACTATGAGTGGGCTTATACATCGACGAAACAGATAGATTTAGTATATGTATGTCGACGAAACAGGTGTGTTTCGTCGACTATGTGTGTTTCGCCGAGAGTTGTTTCAGTTTCGTCATGTTCTGGTCTCATTTTAGTATAAATACTCATCATTTGTTTCTGTGTGAGGTAGATGAGTGTGAGAGAAACAGAGAGACTTAGTGAAACTCTGTAAAAACATTGTTTGTCTATGTTTCTGGGTGTACTCATCCTAATCAATAGATATTGAATCTTTGGTTACCCGTGTGTTTTGCACTTTGTTTGGTTTGCACCGTCACGGGGATTCCGCACCCGTTACCGTGTTCGTGATAAACAAGGATAGGTTTTCGTTATCGATCCAACGGAAAAACGGGACCTACAATTGGTATCAGAGCTTTGGCTCTAATCCTTGTTTAAAACCAAACATTGTCGTGTTTGAAACAAGTGTGTTATTGTGATTTTTTTCAGATTTCGTTCTTGAAAAGTTGATATTTTTTTCTGGAAAAAGTTGCTAAAATCAGTGTTTATATTGTTGTTTTGCTAAAAGTTTGTTCAAAAACCTTGTTTGTTTAAATGTTTACATGTTACTAGTGGGTTTTTGTTGAAAGTTTATGCAAAATTCGTGTTCGGGAAATTTCTCTGGTGAAAAATCTGGCCGGAATATTCAAGTAGTTCTACTGATATTCAAAGTGTTCTTTACCATCTTCAAACTCTTCATAAATATATATTTGTTTGATCTGAATTATTGTTTGAGTTAAAGTGTTTGAGGAATATAATATATTAAGTTGACATTTGTGTATGTTGATGATGTTATTTGTTGAAAAAAAAAAGGGGGATGATAGGTATGGTAAAGGACTGAAGGTTTGAAAATGGGTGCTTGTTGTCAGAGTTAAGATAAGGTCTTCTTTTGAAAATATCTCACCAAAACATCATTTTGATCTTATCACTCTCAATTTCGTCGCATACAATATCATCCTAAGGTTTCGTCATAATTGTTTCATATTCAAAACAACCTTTAGTTTCGTCTATCTTATTTAAAAAAAAAAATTAAAATAAAAAAAATAAAAAAAATGATATGGCCGACAACTTATGTATGTATTTAATTTTAATTGGGCAAATCTAAAGACAATCTGATAATTCACATGTTACTACGTCCAACAATCTGAGTTTCAAAGATTACATCATTAGATATGTCATTATCACAAACTTTTGTCACAATTATTAATATATAAGTTTCTCAAATACCATTAAAGGTTTTGTAATTAATAAATTTTTGTCATATATTGTTTATCAATTAGAGGTTTAGTCGATGATATTTTAGATAATCAAGTTTTGTCATTATCAAGTTTCGTCATCACAGATTGTTTCGTCAAACTAATTTCGCCAATACAAGAGTTTTGTCGATACTTGTCATTTGTAACAGAGGACTTCTAAAAGTGTGATAACAGTCTGTTTTCAAGAGTGTAACCAGGTTATCACTTTCATATATCAATCATGAGTTGTACTAGCCCTTCGGATTGGAGTATGGAACCGAGACCAGGTGAAGATCGGACTTCGGCAGCCGCATGGGTAAAGATGGTTTTTGGTGAGAAATCTATAAGTGCAACTCAATGGGCTTTGGTATCAAATCAACATCAAAGCATTCAAAATCTTTTGCTTAGCGAGAGCGAAACGGGAAGCAACAATCGCCCGCCAAAGTTAAATCACATAAACGAATATCCGTCATGGAAGGGTCGTTTTCACACATATGTTTTAGGGCAAAACACAGAACTTTGGACGTGTTTCACTACTGAATGCAACCTTGCCCTCGAAGCAGCAGCATCAACTGAAGCGGGTTTTACTAATATGCTTGAAGACGACAAGAAAGCGTATGATCTTGAGAAGAAGGCGTTTGCAATTCTTACTCAAGCACTTCACAAAGATATTTATCATCAATTTTCTTATTGTAAGGACACGAAATCATTATGGGATTGTTTGGTAACAAGAGGAGAAGGAAATGCAGCTTCCAGAAAGACACGGCATGATCTATTAAAGAAAGAGTTTGAATCATTTCAGTTCTTGGAAAATGAAACTCTAAATGATATGACTACGCGTTTTTATCATTTGATTAGTGAAATGTTTGCTTATAGTGTTGTTGCAAGTGAAAAGGAAGTTTGTGCACGGTTTGCTGATGCTCTACCTCCAAAGTGGAGTCCATTCATTGAGCTTCTAAAGCATATGGGCATTCTGGATACGGTTAATATCTATGAATTCGTACAGAAGCTGGAACACAAGAATGATGAAGAAATTCTGAAAGCAAAACGAATTGCTGCTCCTCAAAATATCGAAATGTATTGTGGAGGAGGTTTTGACCCGTCAGCTAGTCTGCGGCAACCAAAGTTACAAACGGCGTTTGTATCAAATACAAACTCTTCTCCGTTTCCTCAATCAGCTCCACCACCGGTTTTCGATCCAAGTGCCTATTTTCCTAAACCTACTGTCGATTGTGGTCCGGCCATACCGTTAGGAAACAGTGATCAAACAAGAACTGCGCTTTATGCTGAAGTTGTCAAGAATGTCAGTGATGGTGAATCTTCAGGAAGCTATTACAGTTCAGAATCAGACGTCAAGGAGGGAATGGATTCTGAAGCTGATAATTTGTCGAATGATGCTAAAGAGAAATCTGACTTGATCAAGAAAGCTGATGCGACATCAAAAGAAATGGAGAAGATTCTCACTGAAGATGGATCTTTCTCTTCTCAGACTGCCTTCATGGCAAATGTTTCAGCCTCTTCGAGTCAGGTAACATCTGAAACTCCTAGAATATGTAATGATTGTGATTATATGAAACAGGAATGTGAAAGAACAAAACTTGAATGTGACACAATTCATAGTCACAATCAGAGTTTGGTTATTGAACTGTCAAAGTGCAAAGAGGCAAACATGGCTTTAGTTCGAAACGAAAAGGATTTTAAATCTTTAATTGAAAACTTAAAGAAAAGTGTTTCCGAAGTGACAAAAACTGTTTATCATAAACAAGTTAGTATTAACGATTATATTAACATTGTTGAGGAAACTAAAAAGGAACTAGCCATTGCCAATTGCGAGCATGATGCAATCAAGCAAAAGTTGGAGAGTTATTCTAACTCCCGATTTGTGCTCGATCACATTATTGACGTTCAACAACTGAAGAAAAACAAGAGTGGTGTTGGGTATAAGAAATGTCCGCCCCCTTTGAGAGACAATTATGCTCCACCACCCGATGAAGAGGATATGCCTCGGTATGAACCCAGTGTGCCTCTTGATTATGAGGAACTTACTACTGGCCTAGGGTTCAAACCGGACAATTCATCGGAGGGCTCATCTGATCGGAAAGAAAAGTCATCGTGTGCTTCAAATCAAAGTCCTCCCACAGTTGAGGACTATGATTCGTCCGATGATGAACCAGATGTGAGTGATGAGGATAAATCTCTTGAGAAGAACAAAGGAGTAGAAGTGCCTTTTGAGAATCACATTCTGTGTGATCCTCCTACTCCTGTTGTACAATCAACTGATGCGAAACAAGAGATAGATCCTATCACTGAGACAGTGTCTACCATTAAAAGTGATAACTTGTTGTATACTTTGGTCGGTGATAGTAAAATTTATTCAGACAAATATTTTCCAATCAAAAACGTCAATCAATCCTTGATTGATAAAGTGTTTGAAGATACTACAAGTAAGTTTTTGGAAAAGGGGATCCCGAGAGTTTCAGTAACTCAGTGTGATCCGATTCCAAAAGCTGAAGTTAGAAGAAAATTTGGAAATCAAAAATCACCAACGAAGCAACAACCTATCGCTTTTAAGGGTAAACAACAACAACGAGCTCAAAAGCCCAAGGCTAAGGTTGAAACAAAAGGAGCTCGTTTCAAGAAGAAAAACAAAGACATTGAATTTGTGGCCTCCAAAGGTACTGATAAAGTGGAGACTTTTGAAAATAAGACAAATACTGATTTTGTTCAAAAAGTCAACATTTTGAAACGTAATAGTAATAACAATTACACTCAACACACAAATGGGTGTGAAGCTAGTACCTCTGGGTCTACAACTTCAACGTCAGGTCGTCGAACAGATTCTCCTAAGTTTGTTGAAAGGAGAACTTGTTTCAAATGTGGGAAGTTTGGGCATATCATTAAAGACTGCACAAACTCGCCCAAACCAAATTTTGTAGAAAGAGCACCACCTGAAAAGGTTCACCCACAACGTCGTCCTGTTTCACCAAAACATGATAAAAGAACTGTTAAAGAACAAGAAACAAAACAACGACGTCAAAACGTCAAAAAGGTTGAAAATGCGTTAAAACCGAAGGTTGTCCTAACAAAATCTGTTGAATCAAATGTTAAATATGAAAAACAAAAACAGATTTGGAAACCAAAATCGGTAAATGTTTCAGGGGGAGCTCAATCTATTCCGGGTTATCGGGAAATCGAAGTCACAATCTTCGATTATGCCGGAAGACCCAAGTCTGTGAAGGCTTGGGTCCCCCCTCTCCAACTAATCTCTGAGTGAGTGTGTAGGATGTTCCAGGAGGAACTTTTGATAGTCATAGGATTGTCGATAGTGGAGTGTCCATGCACAAGATAGGCGACTCAAAGCTCCAAGATATTGTTATTTCTAGGAGTGGTTGCCTTTGATGGAGAGAAGAAGAAAAAGAAGACAGAAGTGTCTGTCGAAAAAGATTGAAAGCTTCGACAAAATGAAAATCATTTCAAAATGTGATTGTTCAAGGCTTTGATCGGGTCCCCAGGGTAGATTCAAATCAAAATTGTGATTGAAGAAAATGTGTTTGTTGAACAAACCAACATGGTGTGCGGATGCCTTGGCGTGGATTGAACAACCGCACACTACTTCTCAAAGAGAAAGACAAAGACCTTCGCTGGTGCAATGTGGAAGACCAGCCGGACTCAAAGGTTTCTGATCTTGTTGCTGTGAAGAGATTTCTAAGTAGCTACAAAGAATCGACTTTGAAATCCACACCGGGTGGATATCCAGTTTGGGAGAGCACTCAGATTCATTGCAATGCACGAAGCAGTTGCAGGATACGGTTTTAAATTTCTAATCTCTCCTATACTTGTCGATATTTAAGCTGCTTTATAAATTGTTATCCTCTCATAGCACTCTTTGGCCAGACAATGTTGTCATGGTCCGCACCGCTTACCGACGTGCCAACTGATTTTTCCAAAATTCGATAAATCATTTCTGATTAAAATTAATTTTGGTAAACGGCATTGAGGTAAAACATGAGTTAACCAACATCGGGAAATCGTTTTTGTAAATATCCTTTGTGTTTTTAAAATTTCTCATAGTTTGTTGATTTTAGGGGGAGTAAATCCAAAAATTTGAAAATTCAAAAACAGTGAAAAAATTTCAAAACCCAAAAACAATAGAAAAACAAAAATGAGTTTCCTAGCGAGAAAAAGAGAAAATGATAGTAGATCAGTGGTCTGTCTAAACCTCTTCGAACTGAAATGCAAAATGAAAAATGTTAAGCAGCTCTATATAAGATGTATCGGTAGGCTCACAATCATATTAAAGTGTGCAGGGTGATATAAACCTTAATCGACTGAAGACCAGGTGGGAACCGCACATTGGCATATGGTCTTAGTACCGAAATCTCGTTTGAGAGATTGCCGAGATCTGAAATATTCGGTCTTTATGCTGCTTATCATCTGGGTATCATGGTTGTATCAAACCGTAAAAATAACGGAGACGAAGTCTAAGATCTTCCATGATACTATACATACGTGTACATACTGCATTCGACCTCAATAAGTGATCAACAATCACATGTCCAAACAAAATAAGTGATAAATTATCACAGATTCTTTGCGGGAGTCAAGTTCGTCTCTCTGCTGTACGGAAGTACTGACCTGTTCACGGACTTGCTCCTGTGCCCTCATGCATCTGAAAATCAAGTTCCTCATCAATAAGTGATTCTATCACATAGGGCTTGTTTTCAAATCAAAATAAGTGAGTTTCTCACATTTTTATACGGTCAAACAGATGATAATCAGTATACTCACCGGTAAGATGAACTCTCGCGCATGCCTTGATACGGGAATGTGTCGTGTGTGGATGAACACCGGTCGGTAAGTATATATCATACCTTAACGTATCCCTTAAACATGATTACATCTGATAAGTTGAGCTTATGTGGACAACAATACCGATAATTGTTATAGGATGCTTATCTAAATGTTAACTATTTGAACAACAAGAGCGTTTTGGCGTGACCGTACACTGATATGATTCTCTTACCCTCGAAACTCGCAAAAATAATGTTTGTAAATATTTGTTTACTGCTTTCAGTTTATGTATCTTTGTATATATTTATTTATTGCTTTCCGTCTGTACTTTTGAAAAATGAAAATTCCAAAAAGATTTTAGGTGTGTTTTAAAATAAACTTTATAAAATCCAAAAAGATTTTGCTTCTAGTTTATTTTTGATTGACTGATGTTGGAACTCGAGTCTATCCTACCCAAAATCCTGATCGTAAGCCGGAAAACAATTGCACCATCATAAAAAGTCGAAGTTAACAAGTTTTGAAAGTTAAAGAATTAAAATTGATCATTTTCTATACTTTCAAACTGTTGTCGGTCGGTGTTTGATTGAGATTTGATCTCATATGTGTCGTTTGTTTAATTTGTCTATATTCCAAGCGGTTGTTCTCATTACGTGTTTAGCTTTCTTGTATGTGCAGATGCGACATCAGAATCAGCTAAAGGCGAAGAGAACGTGTCAGATGACAAGCCGTAAAGTGAAGACACGACGTTGATGCAATCAGAAGATCAAGATGATTGGATTGCAGTTGATCACTCATCAACACCACAAGGATCTAAATCATTGAAGATCAAAAGATTCACGAGCATAACTCAATGGAGAGTTCAATCTAAGGGGGAGTTTGTTAACACACTTCTTATATGAAAAGGGAGTTTGTTGATACACTTTCTACTTACGACGCGTGAAGACTTTGAAGATCCTCCGACACGAACTATCACAGAAGACGAACCATCACGAGTAGCGTCCAAGGGGGAGATTGTTGGTACACTTTATGTGGACGCGACTTGGCTCGGTTCGACTCGGCTCAGTTCGGCTTGGTTTCGACTCGGTTAGGTCCGGCTCCTGCCCGACGTCACGACATTCCTCTGTCGTGCGCCCCAGAGTTCGACACGCGAGGCACGGAACGCCGAAAGCCATTCCCGCAAAACACATCACCATGACATCACCTTAGTGATGTCATGATGATGTCAACACTTTGTCCTATATGTGAAATTGGTGAATGGTTTATAACAGAACCTTGTCTGGGCCGAGAACTCTTCAATATGGGCCGAAGACTTGTGAATGGACTTTGAACTATGAGTGGGCTTATACATCGACGAAACAGATAGATTTAGTATATGTATGTTGACGAAACAGGTGTGTTTCGTCGACTATGTGTGTTTCGCCGAGAGTTGTTTCAGTTTCGTCATGTTCTGGTCTCATTTTAGTATAAATACTCATCATTTGTTTCTGTGTGAGGTAGATGAGTGTGAGAGAAACAGAGAGACTTAGTGAAACTCTGTAAAAACATTGTTTGTATATGTTTCTGGGTGTACTCATCCTAATCAATAGATATTGAATCTTTGGTTACCCGTGTGTTTTGCACTTTGTTTGGTTTGCACCGTCACGGGGATTCCGCACCCGTTACCGTGTTCGTGATAAACAAGGATAGGTTTTCGTTATCGATCCAACGGAAAAACGGGACCTACAGCAGGTGCTCAATGAAGCTGAAGACTGTGAGAATGGCAGTTGGAGCAACCTGGCACAGGAAGAGGTTGCAGGACCCTGGTCTGGTTGAACAGGGAGTTTAGTTTGAATGCTTTTTGTATATAAATAAACAATATTTTCAAAACCCTAAAAATTTGAAAAAAAAAAATTAAGAAAAACCAAAAATATGTTTTTAGTTTGTTAAAATTTGAAAAAACCAAAAATATGTTTGTTTTTAATTTTGTTTGAATGTCTGTTGATTGAATGCGCCGAAACCCTCACGGCTGAACAAACATGATTACTTTCATCAGATTGAAAAACGGTTTTCAAACTGTTAAGATCAATGGGTTGTAAATCATGGGGGTACGTTATATTTTCTGCAAATCAGAGCACTTGAAGCAGAAAATGGATGGCGAGACAAAGCTATCAGTATTGGTTGTCAAATTTTTCTTTAAATGGTTTTGCATTTTAGGGGGAGAAAAATTGTCATTAGAAAATACAAAAACATTTGAAACATTTGAAAAATTTGAAAAAGTCAAAAACATGATAAAATTCAAAAATTTGAGTTTTGCGTAAAAAGAGGAAATGATAGTACATCAGTAGACAGTTACAGTACGCTAAAGAAATGGAAAGTTTAAAAGAGTTAAACAATCTTACTGATGATGTGTCGATAGGTTTTCGCACATTTAGTAGATTTATTTGGGATATAAACCTAAATTCAAACTGGTGAATTTCGTGGGGAACACTACTTGGATATATAGGTAACCCCTGAAATCTCGTTTGAAAGGTCTCTTAATCTGATATACTAGGTTTTTATACTCAATGATGTCTGGGGTATTATTCCGGGACTTCTGCGGAACGGTAGTTCTGACCTAGTCCTTGGCTAATACTTGCTTAAATGCTTGAAACACAGCATTACACCCTCAGCATGCTGAAACAATTAAATTGATAAATGCTGCTGTTGTAAGCAAAAAGATCCTCTAAAGGGGACACACCGAAAAGTCGAAGCTGATATCTCTCTGCGTATACGGAAGTATCGATCTGAGATCCCTCGGCCCTCGCATACCTAAATTATATACAGATATCATTGTAGTATTCTCACCTGTAAGACTGATTATTGGGATTCTGGATACGGGAGTATATTCAAGAGGTGGGACACATGAATGATCTATGTTCTTAATTCATCTAAATCGTATCCTGAGTAAATTGAAATTTGTGTGAGAATTTAAGATGGATCAGTATATCGACAATCGAAGTAAATTGTTTAAGTCTGAGTGTGAAATTAAGCTCAACGGTACTTATGACTTGTCATAAACTGATATGATCCTCTGACGCATACTCAAAACAAAAATATTATCTGTAAATATGTTTGTACATATTTCTTTACAGCTTTATGTTTTCAGAAAATACAAAAAGATTTTGATTCTGCTTTATTTTCGACAACTGATGTCTGAGTGCTGAGTTTCAAAATCTAAGTATGCTGATTGTGTTTCTGAAAATAAAACAAGTTCATTAATTTGAAACTTGAATTAAATTCAAAAATTTCAAAAACAGTTTGTGATATCTCCAAGGTCATTAGCTTGAACTTGGATGATAAACGGTGAGGGAGTTGGATTCTTTAACACTGCCATATAAGTAAAGTTTGTTGATAGGGGAAGTAGATTAAAGAAGATTGATTGATATCATGAAAATGTTGTTACTTATAAATGGATGAGAAATTGCAGATGATAGTCCAGATTACGATCTCGAGAGCAAAGTCTAAGGGGGAGTCTGAAGACAAGCTTGAAACATGAAAGAGCTTATTGATGGAAAGCTAGGTGTCGATCCCAAAGCACGGAAGCTTAACGAAAGGGGGAGCCTGAAGCTGATAGAAGAAGAGAAAGATTATTAGATGCTTACAATGTTACAACTTAAATGAGAAGGCAGAATGATCAAGACTGAAGAAGGTGTCATAACAGAGATTAGTCACTGAAGACTGCGTCAATATCCGAGGGGGAGTCTGTTAGTGCACTACGTCTATTGACTTCGTCTTGTATCATGTAATAGGATATTCTGTGCACGAGGTTCGAGAAACTGAGAAATGAGGTTCAAGTAATGATTTCGCTTCAGATGGTCTTGTAACAAGTTCAAGCGAAATTGATACAATAGATTTCGCTTGAACATGTTCTGGTCTCTTTCAAGCGAAATCTTCTCCTCTATATATAGGGCACTTGTCATTTCATTCGGTATGCAACTTCCAGAACTGTAACGAAGTGCTGCCAATTTCTGTTCAGGTTGTAAACATTGTTATTATCAATACAAGCAACAGATTAAAGATTACAAGCTGTTTTCGTGTCCAGTTTACTGATTCCGCCTTTAAACTGGATGTAAAACTCTTCTGAACGACTCAGTCGGGTCAAACAACGATCCAACAGTATGGCCTTTGGGGGTTAAATGACCATGTCCCGGATATCCTTGGCATCATTCAAAGAAATGGCCACGACCTAAGCACGGGGTGTAGGCGTACACCTGACAGTTGCATATGTAAAAACTGGTAGTCCACTTAATGGAATCAACCTTGTGGGTATTATACCTGTGGCGTGTCAGTTAATCTAGACCGGCCCTACAAACCGCCCCTAACGGACGACAAATAAGTAAAACTGTATACAAGATTATTTTTAATAATTATCCCAAGTTATAAAAGATATTTTTGCCTAAGTGCATTTAAATCAATTTTCAAACTCTTTTCAAAATGAGCCAGTTAAGTTGTATTTACCAGTGTAAACTGACGTATTTTCCAAAAAGGCTAAGTGCATGTACTATACGTAATAGGCTGGCTACTCCAAGCATCAATAATCAAGTCTCGCAAGCTCTAGATGTTAAAGTCTGTTGAACAATTTCCTTTTTCTTTTGATCCGCCTGTGGATCTGTTTCAACTATTTTGTGATACTTAATATTACAATTTATTCGGTTGAAATAAATCTATCTTTCGCTTCTGCTTTGCATTTAAAATTGTGTTGTTTGACTATGATGATATCAACTACGTCACGATACTCCCCACCGGGCCCACCGGTAATACGTGGAAATATCGGGGTGTGACAGGTTGGTATCAGAGCCAATACTGAGTGAATTAAACACTAGCCTTTTGTGTTTAATCTCAGTTACACAGTTGCACATTCTCGAGTCTAGACAAAGAACATAGGACTAATCCTAATTCGTTTTATTTTGTCTTTTATTTGTTTCCTTGTTATTTTCTGTTTAGCCCCTGCATGGGCAAGACATTTCAGTTAGAAGTCCCATTTAGGGCAACCATGTATTTGTTTAAATTTTTATGGAACGGTTAGATTTAAAATAGCATTCCTATTATAAGATCTACCATTATAATAAAATGGCAAAAATCTAAAAAGGACAAGACCTAGCCATGTGTCACCTTAAGACAGGGCCAAGATGGTAGTTCCACAATTAGATTCAGATCCATATTAACATCCCACTTTAGGATTGTTCTGCGTTAAATATTAAAAAGAATCTTAAAGGAAAAGCCTAGCCTATATGTCGTTGCAGACATGGCCAAAATGGTAAGACCTATTCAAAAGATTCCAATCCTTGTTAACATCTAAAAACATGTTAACACTCTCGACAAAAGGTGATTCGATAAAATCACATAAGTCATCCTTAAATTGGATTACTCCAATTTTCCTTATTAAAATAATCATCCCTCTAAAGATGAAGTGCCTACGGGCTATAATTGACGTCCTCTGAGACTAAAGACAGTGGTAGCCTACAACTCCCTGTTAAGAAAAAGGTAATGAACTTTGATTCAAACCTTAATACCTCGATTCTAAAAAATCCTGGTTTATAAATTAAATCTGTCCATGTGACTAGGCTTTAGTGCTATTATTAAATTATAACTAGGGATTGTAATAAAGATTCTGAATATGTATATACTTAACAAATTAACCAAAAATAGTTATTAAAACCATGGTTAATAAATCGTCAAGAACGATAGTACTGTATAGACTTCCAAATAAACCTTGTCCTTATTTTCTTTTATGTAGCAATTAAAGCTACATGACTAGGTCAGAAGAGGTAAACAATCATCCGGTGGAAAACCATGAAAATGCTAAGATACATGTGACCGGTACGGAGCTGCAAGCATTAATAGATAATGCTGTTACAAAAGCTATAGAGCAGCAGTATAATGAATCTAGTGGGACGCATAATAGAACCTCATCGGTACCCCACTCTAAATCTGTTCCTAAGACTCATTCAGAGGCTCACAGCAAGCCACCCTCTAAGAAAGATGAGCCAAAGAAAGATGATGATCGACATTCATCTAATCAACACAGTGCTCCATCCAAGAGGATAGTGTTCGATAATGAACCGCGTACCAAGTCCTGTACTTATAAGTACTTTGTTTCCTGCAAACCCTGGGATTTCACTGGGGAGAAAGGGGCAATTGATTGTATGACCTGGTTAGATGAGATGGACACAGTAGTTGACATCAGCGGTTGTGCTGAAAGGGATGTAGTGAAGTATGTATCCCAGGGAGAGGCATTAGCGTGGTGGAAGTCTGTCATTCAAGCTGCTGGAAAGATCCCACTCTACAATCTGACTTGGGATCAGTTTGTTGCTCTCATTAAAGAGAATTACTGCCCTCAGCATGAGGTTGAAGGGATTGAGTCAGAATTCTTATCATTGGTGATGAAGAATCTAGATTGTCAAGCTTACCTCACCAGTTTCAATACCCTGTCTAGGCTAGTTCCGTATCTGATAACTCCGGAACCCAAAAGCATTGCTCGCTTCATTGGGGTTTAGCCCCAGAAATCAAAGCCAGTGTTAAGGCTTCAAGACCTGCTACTTTTAGATCAGCAGCTGATCTATCTCTATCTATTACCTTGGATGCGGTCAGGATAAGATCGCTCAAGAATTCTGAAGAAGGTAAGAGAAAGCGTGATGATGAAAACTCACGAGGGTCGGAGAAGAAGCACAAGGGAAACACTGATTCCAAGAAGTTTGGGTCTGGAAAGAATAGTCAACGAACAGAGGAAAAGCCAAAGTGCACGACTTGCCAAAAATGCCACTTTGGAAAATACAGGCTAGAGACCAAGTCTCAGTCAGGACCACCTGCATGTGGGTTATGCAAGTCTAAGGAGCACAAAACAGTAGACTGCAAGAAGATTAAGGATGCCACGTGCTACAACTGCAATGAAAAAGGGCACATTAAGACCAACTGCCCTAAATATGATAAAAAGCCTGAGGAAGCAAAGAAGACCAATGCAAGGGTCTTCCGAATGGATGCACGGGAAGCTGTTCAGGACGACAACGTGATCACAGGTACCTTCCTCATAAATGATGTTTATGCAAGAGTGTTATTTGATTCAGGAGCAGATAAGTCATTTGTTGATGATAAGTTTTGTAAGTTATTAAACCTACCTGTTAGAACCCTAAGCATAAAATATGAGGTTGAATTAGCCGATGGCACCATTGAAACCGCATCAATCGTGTTAGATGGATGTTTCATATCCATTAGGAACCACTCTTTTCCATTAACCCTACTTCCCTTAAAGTTAGCCGGCTTTGACATAGTTATAGGCATGGACTGGTTATCCCATAACCAAGCCCAGATCGTCTGCAATAAGAAGCAAGTGGTGATCAAGACTCCGTCTGGTGAGCCACTTACCATTCAGGGAGATACCCAATATGGACTGCCTAAGCAAGTGTCTATGCTCAAGGCATCTAGGTGTTTGAAGAAGGGTTGTGTTATTTATATGGCACATGTGACTATTGATGAGCAGAAGCCTAAGGCTGAAGATATTCCTGTCATTTCTGAATACCCAGAAGTTTTCCCTGAAGAACTACCTGGTTTACCACCAGATAGGCAAGTAGAATTCAGAATTGACATCATCCCTGGAGCAGCGCCTGTCGCAAGAGCGCCTTATAGATTGGCACCAACAGAAATGAAGGAATTGAGGACACAACTAGATGATTTGCTAACCAAAGGTTTTATTAGACCTAGTTCGTCTCCATGTGGAGCACCTATCCTGTTTGTAAGGATGGATCGATGCGTCTATGCATCGATTATCGCGAGCTTAATAAGGTCACTATCAAGATTAGATATCCTTTGCCCATGATCGACGATCTGTTCGATCAATTGCAAGGGGCAAGCTACTTTTCTAAGATTGATTTGAGGTCGGGCTATCATCAATTGAAGGTTAAAGATGAAGATGTACACAAAACTGCATTTAGGACTCGCTATGGTCATTACGAGTTTTTAGTGATGCCTTTTGGGCTCACTAATGCACCAGCGGCGTTCATGGATCTCATGAATCGCGTCTGCAAGCCTTACTTAGATAAATTCGTCATCGTCTTCATCGATGATATTCTTATTTACTCGAAGAGTCAAGATGACCATGAAAAGCACCTTCGTTGTATTCTTAAGCTGCTTCAACAGGAAGAGCTCTATGCCAAATTTTCAAAATGTGAATTCTGGCTTTGAGAAGTCCAATTTCTTGGACATGTTGTTAGTGAGCGTGGTATCGAAGTAGATCCCGCTAAGGTTGAAGCTGTCATGAATTGGCAAGAGCCAAAGACGCCTACTGAGATTCGTAGCTTTCTAGGTTTAGCAGGATATTATAGGCGATTTATCGAAAACTTCTCAAAGATTGCTGCACCCCTAACTTCGTTGACACGTAAGAATATTAAGTTTGACTGGGGTCCTAAGCAGCAGGAATCCTTTGACATACTTAAGCAAAAGTTGAGCAATGCACCAGTATTAACATTGCCTGATGGAATAGAAGAATTTGTAGTTTACTGTGATGCATCTCACACAGGCATGGGATGTGTACTTATGCAGAAAGGCAAAGTTATTGCCTACGCTTCTCGACAATTAAAAGTGCATGAAAAGAATTACACCACCCATGACTTGGAGTTGGGTGCCGTTGTATTTGCACTAAAACTGTGGAGGCATTACTTGTATGGTACCAAGTGTGTGATCTATTCTGATCACAAAAGCCTTCAACATCTGTTCAATCAGAAGGACTTGAACATGAGGCAGCGACATTGGATGGAAACTTTGAATGATTATGACTGTGAAATAAGATACCATCCAGGCAAGGCGAATGTAGTCGCCGATGCCTTAAGTAGGAAGGAAAGAGTGAAGCCTATAAGAATCAATGCCAAGAGCATTGAATTAAAGAATAGTTTGAATGAAAGGTTGTTAGCTGCACAGAAGGAAGCTGTTTTAGAAGCTAACTATCCGGATGAAAAGTTAGGAGTAACTGAGGAGCAGTTATCCTATGGCAAGGACATAATACTAAGATTAAATGGACGAATATGGGTTCCAATTTATGGAGGACTTAGGGATGTGATCCTCCAGGAAGCCCATAGTTCTAAATACTCCGTTCATCCTGGAGCTGACAAGATGTACCAGGATTTGAAAGCCAAATTTTGGTGGATAGGTTTGAAGAAGTCCATAGCTACCTACGTAGCCAAATGTTTGACGTGCGCACAAGTTAAAGCTGAACACCAAAAGCCGTCAGGATTACTACAACAGCCTGAACTTCCCACCTGGAAGTGGGAGATGGTGACAATGGATTTCATCACCAAGTTGCCAAAGACAAAGAAAGGAAATGATACTATATGGGTGATAGTAGATAGATTGACTAAGTCAGCACATTTCCTACCCATTAGGGAGACCTATAGCTCCGACATGTTAGCCCAATTGTACGTAGATAAGATTGTATCTCTGCATGGCATACCAGTGTCAATTATCTGGGACAGAGATACTAGATACACATCTCATTTTTGGAAAAGTTTCCATCAGTCTTTGGGCACACGCTTGAATTTTTGTACGGCTTACCATCCTCAGACGGACGGGCAGAGTGAACGTACCATACAAACTTTGGAAGACATGTTTCGTGCATGTGTGATTGACTTAGGTGGTAGTTGGGATAACCACCTGCCATTGATCGAGTTCTCCTATAACAATAGCTACCATACAAGCATTCAGGCTGCGCCTTTTGAGGCATTATATGGTAGAAAATGCAGAACGCCTATTTGTTGGGCAGAGGTAGGAGAAGCTCAGTTATCAGGACCTGACATAGTCTTTTAAACGACATACAAGATTGCCCAGATTCGTGACCGCCTAAAAACTGCCAGGGATAGGCAGAAAAGTTATGCTGATAAAAGGCGAAAACCTCTAAAGTTTGAGGTTGGAGATAAGGTTCTGCTTAAAGTATCACCCTGGAAGGGAATGATGCGATTTGGTAAGAAAGGTAAGTTAAGCCTAAGGTATATAGGACCATTCGAGATCATCGAATGTGTAGGAACAGTGGCTTATAAGTTAAACTTACCTGAAGAGCTCAGTGGTATTCACAATGTATTCCACATCTGCAATCTAAAGAAATGTCTAGCTGACGAGTCTCTAGTCATGCCACATACGGATGTGCACATAGATGAGAGCTTGAAATTTGTGGAAAAAACCTTTGTCGATTGAGGATCGACAGGTTAAGAAGCTTCGAAGGAAGCATGTGCCTATTGTAAAAGTCAAATGGGATGCCCGCAGAGGTCCCGAGTACACGTGGGAGGTTGAGTCCAAAATGAAAGAAAAATACCCTCATTTGTTTCAGTAAATCTCGAGGTCGAGATTTCTTTTAAGGGGGTGAGGATGTAACACCTCGAAAATTTGTGTCTAATAATATATTAACACGTGTCATGGACTTTAAACGTGTAAAGGATTGATTTAGAGGGACTAAAGTTGACAAATAAAGAAAGTATGTGAATATAAGGATTCAAAGTATCAACAATGGATAAATATACTTTACAATAACCCTACATGAGGTTTATACCCTTAAACGAATGAATCATGGATCATACGAAGCTAATTGTGGAAGAAAGTGAGGAATTACAAACTACAGGGGTTAAATGTGTCAACATGTTTAAAGTATACCTCTGAGCGACCTTTTAGCAAACCCGAAGCTTTGTAATGATTAATTATACTCACGAGAGTAGGTGATAAAAATTTCACAAGGTTTCGTTAAAGTATGAGAAAGTTATGACAATATTCACATACGAGGGGTTAAAAACGTCAACGTTGGAAATTAAGGCTTTACGGGTGATCACAAAGTTAACCGAGGACTTAACGATGTTTGGTTATGTCATGGAGCCCTTAAAAGTCAAGTTAGAGGGCCAAAAGTGCAAGAAAAGAAGTTAAAACCACGTTTGGAGGGACCAGGGACCTAAATTGCAATTGTTGAAAGTTTGTTAACCTGGACCCAGGCCTCACACGGGCCGCGTAAGCCCAGGCAGGACCTTACGCGGGCCGCCTGGCACCCCCAGCATCAGAAAAACTTGGCAGATGTCTGTTTCAGCAGGTTACACCGACTTTAAAGCTTGTTTTTCGATTCAAGGGGCTTGTTTGATGGTTTTTGAGGGCCTAGAGACACTTGGAATGATCCCATAACACTTATAGACTTGTTTGTCATGATCAAAGGGCATCAAAAAACTCCTAAATAAGAACCCATTTGTTGCAAGACTTAGACACTTGCATTCAAAACCTTCACAAATCAACTTCTAGAGGTTCCTGGAGCTCAAGGACAATTCCTAGTGATCTCTAGTCGTGCATAGGACCTTTGTAAGTGTCCTTAGCCTTCTTTAATTCAGTTTTGCTTAGTTAATTAGCTTAAAGTCAAACCGTCGTAATTAAGCTTTGACTTCGTCATTAATCTTAATTTGTCCAGTCAAATTCTAAATTGAAAGTATCTATGAGTTGGTAATTATGTGGGCAATAAACCCTTAAAAGGGCACCCTCTGATTCCCACTCTAACTATGTCAATTGTCGAGTCAAAGTTAATCTTAAAAAGTCAACAGAAAGCTTATTTTCAAATTAATGCATAATTAGCAATGTAGAAGCTATGCAACCTGTTTTGTCATTGATATAACTTGGTAATTAATGTAAGAACGTGTCTAAACATGTTCAACTCGGCAATTTTCTGTTTAAACTCGGTTCGGAACCGAAAGTCGCAAAAGTAGACTTTTGCTTTGACTTTCAGTTCTGACCCATTAGAGCATAGTTTAGTAATGTCTTAGAGCTTTAATAGGACCAGGTTTCATATAAAGTATAACCCTCTGTGATTATACAACTTGGTTCATTAGTTATCCGATTCATATGCATACTTCCGTTAAATGCTTAAATGTTGACTATTATGCCCTTTTGATCTTAAAACAAGAATTTTGAAAATGTGAGAGGACAATAATATTTATTACTGACTTATAAACATGTCCCTAAATTTTCACATCAATTGGAGGTCTACATTAAGAGTTATGTTCAATAGCGTAATTAGAAATTTTTTTATTAGTTAAGCGGCGTAATTACCGTATAGCCTATCTAAACCCGATTTTTGATACCAAACTTTTTACCCACTGATATAATATAATATTTTGGGATTTTTGGAGATTTTTAATTATTTTTAGGCTAAGCATAACATAGGGTTCTAAGCTTGATCCGGTAATTGTCGATTTTGCCCTTTTAGGCTATAAAATGAGTTTTACCAATCCTTTTGATACCAAACTTTTTTCTACTGATCCAATATGATAGATATAATATTTTAAGCCTTCTGGAATAATAAAAATATCGACTTTTCTTATAAAACCCAAAAATCGCTTAAAATCGCATTTTTGCGCATTTTAAGCGCATAGTATATATTAAAACCATTTTAGATATATAAGACTTGATACCTACTGATGTGTTAAATAAATTTTTACACTTTAGCAGTAAGCAAAATTTTTAAGCTCAGGTTTCCAGTTTTGACCTTTTAGCCTTAAGTGAAATTACCAAAATGCCCCTTCGGTGCATAGTATGGTTAGAAATAATAAATTTCACATATAGGTTATACCCTAATGATATAACTTAGTAAACTAAGTATTTTTACTGATTACATCATACCCGAAACTCAGATTTATATTTAAACTCTTTTATAACCTTTAAATGACCAAAATACCCCTACGGGGCGTAATTTGAGTTTAAATCCGTTTTGGGCATAATAGAAGATATCTTACTGATGTCACAACATATTTAAGGCATATTAACTTAGGAAACTTGCATATGACTCATATGGTTACCCGTTACGCACTTTTCGCGTTCGGATCGGCTTATGTAACTAGTTTGCATAATTTAGCCGAAACGGGTCAAACCATATCGTTTTCTTCTCAAAATCTAGAATGTGTTTAAGTTACCCATATTAAACAAGCATACAAGCTTGTCGGGTCAAAACCACATTCTAAACCGGTCTTCGCTTTATCATGCGTTTGAACCGTATCTTTCTTTTGAAAACTAACCGGTCTAAGTCTAAGCTTAATTAAAGACCCGTTAGGATTCTAATAGGTTATTAAAAATCTTCGTTCCAGATTTAGGAGCCCAGTAAAAGCTATCTGTACTTGCTGATTGATATACGACTGGGATTGATTTTATATTTAGCTCAGGTAAATACTCTTAACTTATTTTCCCTATACGGGCTTGGGATACTGTATTATAATAATACCGCTTGGTCGGGTATGTAGTCATTTAAATCGGATTGTGATTAATGTATTTACATAACTCGTTTTATTCTGTATTATTTGGTGTATGGCCTTTGGGGGTTAAATGACCATGTCCCGGATATCCTTGGCATCATTCAAAGAAATGGCCACGACCTAAGCACGGGGTGTAGGCGTACACCTGACAGTTGCATATGTAAAAACTGGTAGTCCACTTAAAGGAATCAACCTTGTGGGTATTATACCTGTGGCGTATCAGTTAATCTAGACCGGCCCTACAAACCGGCCCTAACGGACGACAAATAAGTAAAACTGTATACAAGATTATTTTCAATAATTGTCCCAAGTTATAAAAGATATTTTTGCCTAAGTGCATTCAAATCAATTTTCAAACTCTTTTCAAAATGAGTCAGTTAAGTTGTATTTACCAGTGTAAACTGACGTATTTTCCAAAAAGGCTAAGTGCAGGTACTATACGTAATAGGCTGGCTACTCCAAGCATCAATAATCAAGTCTCGCAAGCTCTAGATGTTAAAGTCTGTTGAACAATTTCCTTTTTCTTTTGATCCGCTTGTGGATCTGTTTCAACTATTTTGTGATACTTAATATTGCAATTTATTCGGTTGAAATAAATCTATCTTTCGCTTCCGCTGTGCATTTAAAATTGTGTTATTTGACTATGATGATATCAACTACGTCACGATACTCCCCACCGGGCCCACCGGTAATACGTGGAAATATCGGGGTGTGACATTATACCAATCTCATCTTCTCTAGTGAGACCAGAAATATCATTCTTCCTATTCATGACAGGGACACCAAACGTAGGGAAGATCTTGCATGAATCTCCTGTAAACTTAACCGTGTACCCTTGGGTGATCAATTGATCCAAACTAAGTATGTTTCTATCGATGTCAGGAGTAAAGAAAACGCTTTGTATTCGGATTCTTTCAAATCCTGTCATTACTTCAACAACCCCTATTCCTTTTATGAAATAGAAGTTATTTTCACCGGTTTGTGTTTCCACATCAAACATACTTTTAATTCGTTTGAACATATCTAGGTTTCCGGAGTAGTGCCTTTTAAAGGATTTACTAACGTACCATATTTCGGACTAGAATCCGCCGTCAGTGATGGTCACTATATACTCCATTCTCTGATCATCTTGTTGACCATCATCTGCCTCATTCTGTTGTTGAGTCCCTGTGTTGATTGCCAGACGTATGAGTTGTGTAGCCTCATCATTTTCTTTCGCCTTGCATGATGCAATCTGATGTCCCGGTTTATTGCAGTAATAACATCTCCTCTGCAACCCTCTTCATTCCTTCTTCTCGTCGGAACAATGTTTACACGTCAGGGTAGATGATGTCATCTTAGGATCTTCATCACTTTCGGTAGTGGCTCTGATACCACGATGTTGGGTATTGAATACATGTGCAGCGGAAGTCATTTGTACATGAGGATTCATGATGTTTGTGATGTGAATGTGCAGTAAACAAGAATTTGCAGATAAATATTGAGAGGACAATTTCGATTGTGAAAATGTCTTGGTACCGGCAATCTTTGCCAGTAATCCATATATATATATATTTGGCGGTTATTAACGGTTGGATTTGGAGGGAATAACTACCGTTTGAAACGGTGCCAACCAAAACCAACACAACGGTTCAGAAATTACATTGTTACATACATATAGATATAGTATTCGAATATTAATTACATACTTAATATAAATTAAGTTTATATTCACTAATAAATATATCATTTGACGAACCTACACCATTTTAAACGTTTTTCAGATATAATGTTTGGAAATTATAATCAGAGAAGAGAGAGTGAATGAAGATATACCCAAAGATGTACTTAGGTAGCTTCTTAAAACACGCTTGAAACACTCCAATGAAGTCGTTAACATGTCTTACTGTAAGCTCACCCTGATGATAAACCAAATGACCAAATCCAAATAAAATCACAGCTAATGTCATTATGATTATGCAAATCAAGAATGAAATCTTCCAAGATGAATGAACACCACCAATAGCATCAGGGGCAACCCACAGTAACGATATCAAGGAACCAGACGCGCTTGTTACACGTAGCCAGATTGTTGCACGTGCAATAGATCGTGTTTCATTTGGATCTGCTGACTTGTCAATGTCATTTACTACCTCTAGAAGCTCATCTTCCAAAATTTTGCAACTTGATGTTCCAAGAGCTAAAGGAACTAGAGCGACCACAAGAACCCAGATTTCTTTATGTGGATGAAACTTCCATAAAAGCACCAAAGCCTGTAGCAAAAAAGCATGTAAATGATAAGGATTCCTGGTTGATAGAGAACATACTACAAGATTCCAGTCACATACTAAATCGTAACGCTAAAAAGCAATGTTTAAAATGGAGTACCAATGCATCTGGAGAAAACTCATAGCAAAAAACAACAAAAACAAACCACAACCAAACAAATAGAAAAAAAAAAAAAAAAAACACCATAGAAAGCTATCAATAACAAAAAAAAAAAAAAAAAAAAAAAAAAGAGTGGTGGGAGTACTGGCGTTGTAAATATAGTAACATATAACCAAGTAAAAGAATATAATCCAAAAATACATTGAATTATTGTTCTTGGTGATTTTGCTTTAATAAGTATGCAATATGTGTTGTGTTTAGACTTATAGTTTTACTAATCTAAAACCAACTAATAATGAAAGAGTTGTGCAGGAAGAGTAACAATAATACATAAACACATTTATAAACTAAATGAAAGGTTATTTATACAGCTTACTAGCAAGCCGCTAGAGAGGCAAAAAGACAACACAACAAAACAAATTACACATCAAAAGTTATCCCTTTAATCCAATCTAAACATAAGGACTTAGATCTATTAGATGAGTTAGTTATGACTATTGTTCACCAATCCTTACCCCGATATAAGTAATATTTGAAAACATGAGTGGTTTGAATCTCCCAATAGCAGAATCAGCTATATAAGTCGCAAATAGGACTAAAATCGATGATAACACTCCATGTGCGTTAGTTAAAACTGAAGACATCACTAAACCATTTCCAGTGGATGTCAAATACCATGATAAAACATCCACAATTGCACTGTTTGCCAAGGAACGGCAAAACACCAAACCTGTATCATGACAACAAGTTTGAACATCAGATTATCAATTAATATATCGTTAGGAATCAAACACGCACTATACATGATGCACACTACACGACACAACACAACTAGCTACAGTAGATGGATTTGAATCGAGATCACTTAAAATTACCAGCAAGAAAGAGGAGACGCTGATTGTAGACAAAATAATAATCTTTCCAACGATGAATTTTAGATGATGATGATGACTCAACTTCCATTGATGATTACGAAGCCTTGATTTCTTTGAGTAAATTCTTTTTCTCTGTAGTTTGATCAATTTCTAATTCGGTAATTTCTTTCAGGCTTTGCGCATTTGTTCATATGTATACATAACATACAACGCGCATTTTATGTTATGGTACTCTCTTGAACTTTTGTAGAAACTTCCTGGGAATTAGTCAAATGTTTGCGACCTTCATGATTCATCACCCTTCTTCCCACAAGAAAGTACCATAACATACAACGCACATTTTATAAATATGTGGGACCGGCTCGAACTTATCTTAATTGGTCCAGTCTTAGCCTCGTAACCACGTCGACATTTTATGTGTTTCTCGTCATCTGTAACCAGTGGCGGACCCAGGATTTTTTTCATGGGGTGCGGAAGATTTTTAAAAATTTTAGGCCCCTAGGTACATAAGTAAAAAAATCGGTTGTATCGGGTCGGGTCAGGTCAGGTCGGGTCATGTAAGTCAAAAGAACATCAAACTAAATTTATATATTTGGCAAACACATCAAACTTTGTAAAAAAATCGGTTGTATCGGGTCGGGTCGGATTCCGAAGGAAGAGTATCCAAATCAATTAGTTCGGAAGATGTATCCACTTTCCGCTTGAGAAATCGCGCCATAACGTCTCTACTCATGGTTCCTATCACAATCATATTGATCCATCATCCATGACCATAAATTCATCGTTCCAAAAATCATCTAAAAATCACCTCTAAAAATCATCTAAATAACATAATCATCAAGCCCTAGAATTGTTTAATCACCCCTAAAAATCATCTAAATAACATAATCATCAAAAAAATCATCTAAGGCAGTAAATCATCACATAAAATCATCAAAAAAAAAACCATCATAAAAATCATCTATGGCAGTAAATCATCAAGTAAAATCATTAAAAAAAAAACTAAAAAACTAACCTTGATGATGTCGCTGCTGTGTTGCTTCTGCCTGGCCGGATTCCGGTCAGTTTCTGGCCGGAATTTTGACTGTCGCTGGCTGTTGTTGTTGCTGGCTTGGTGATGAAGTCGCTGGGCAGGATGTCGTGGAACAGAAACAGAAGGGCGGGAGGATATTGAAGGGGTTTTTGGGCAAATTGTTAATGTTTATTGTTGGGTATTGGGTAATTGACTAATGGACTATTGGGCTTTTGTTTATTGTTGGGTATTGGATAATGGATATGGACTAATGGGTTAAGCTTTGGTTTGGGTTTAAGTAGTATAATGGTAGTTTTTTTTATAAAAAATCAAACTTTACTAAAAAAAATTATAATATAAATCCATAATATTTTTTTACCCAAGGGGTGCGGATGAAAAATTCCAAGGGGTGCGACTGAAAAATTCCACGGGGTGCGGATGAAAAATTCCACGGGGTGCGGACGAAAAATTCCAGGGGGTGCGGACTGGATTTTCTTCGGAAAATTACACTAAAATTTTTTTTTCTCGGGGGTGCGCCCGCCCACCTTGGCTTGGTGGTGGGTCCGCCCCTGTCTGTAACCAAGCCGACCGGGGTTTTTCAGTTAAAACCTAATAAGCTATTTGTTTACTATTAACTACAAGGGTGTCCGCGAGATGCGGCGGGAAACACAGACACTGTGAGGATGTGCATTGTTCGGTTGGTTCGGTAATTATTCTCAACTGAAACTGAAGTCATCGATTAGTCTATTTTATTAACCAATCGGTTTTCAGTTAATCGGTTTGGTATATCCGGTTAGACTGACAATTTTTGGTTTAATTCGTTAAATTTCGGTTAATAGCCAGAAATACATGAAATTTAGATATAAATACATGAAATGAAAGTATAAATACATAAAATGGAGGTATAAATATAAAATACACGAACTAAAGGTATAAAAGCTAGAAATATATGAAATTATGAATGATTCGGGTCGGTAAATTTTGGTTAAATGAGGGTACAAAAAATCGATAACCGGTTTTGGTTAATTCGGGTTTTGTTTAATCGGTTTTCAGTTAATTCAGTTTTTTGTTGATTTCGGTTCGGTTTTGTGTGTTTTCGGTTTGGTTTCAGTTAACGATTCAATTATTGTTCCCCCTTAGATATTGTTAATCACGTAACATATCAACTTTTTAGTTAAAAAAGTTATTGCAATACTAAACTCAAATTAAAGAGAATAACGCACAAAAAAGTTATGTCCGTTCAAAAAACGTGGGGTAAAGTTAGTTTTTTTATAAAGGGATAAAGTGTAACTGCTAACAATTTATCTATAATTTTATTAAAGATAAGGGATTAAGGTGTAATTAAGATAAAAGGATTAATGTGTAATTAGTGTTTGAAAGACTAATTTACCTTTATTTTAAGATGTATTTTATACATTAAAGCAAAAAAAAAAAAAACGTTAATATCCTTGCATTATACATTATATAGTATAGATTAATATATTGAAAGTCACCTTTTTTTAGTATAGATTAATTAATGATCGTCCTAGCTCATTCATTGGTCTTAAAGAACCTTAAGGCGTAAGTATCATTACGTAAACACGGGTCATCAGTAAATTAAAAAATACTAAAAATTGAATGAGTATGACCAAGCGTTCAATCCGTCGGAAACCCATTGATAATGTCATAAAGACATGAGAAAAATGAAAATTCGTCGGAAATCAGGGTGTGTAGTTCGATTTTTGAAGGATTAACGGAAAAATTACGGACATATTTCAAAAAAATTAATAAAATCATTTTCAACGAACAAATTTTTAGAAAAAAAAAAAGAAGCTCGTTTTCACACGGACAAATTTTCCATCACAAATCCCTTGCTAAATTTTTTTTAGTATTAACTTTTTTTCTCTTTTGAAAATTCTCACAAACATTATTTTTTGAGTTAATTGCCATTTTCACCCCTGAGGTTTGGGCACATTTGCCATTTTCGTCCAAAATGACAGTTTGGTACCATTTTGCCCCTGAGGTTTGGGCACATTTGACATTTTCGTCCAAAATGACGTTTAAAAACCATTTTGCCCCTCACGTTTGGCCATTTTTGCCATTTTCATCCAAATCTCTAACCTAGTTAAAAAGTTCTGTTAAATGAGAATTTTTTTAATTTAATTTTTTTATATTTACTCTATAAAATACAATTGTTTAATTTAATTTTTTAAAAAGTTCTCTAACATAATTGTTTATTATATTTTATAGAGTAAATATAAAAAATTAAAGAGTTAATTACCGTTTCGACCCGTACCGTTTCGAGCTGAACCGTTTCGACGCGAACCGTTTCGACGCGAACCGTTTCGACGCGAACCGTTTCGACCCGTACCGTTTCGACGCGAACCGTTTCGACGCGAACCGTTTCGACCCGTACCGTTTCGAGCCGAACCGTTTCGACGCGAACCGTTTCGAACCCGTACGGGTCGAAACGGTACGGGTCGAAACGGTTCGCGTCGAAACGGTTCGGGTTCGAAACGGTACGGGTCGAAACGGTTCGGCTCGAAACGGTTCGCGTCGAAACGGTTCGGCTCGAAACGGTACGGGGCGAAACGGTACGGGTCGAAACGGTACGGGTCGAAACGGTTCGCGTCGAAACGGTTCGGCTCGAAACGGTACGGGGCGAAACGGTACGGGTCGAAACGGTTCGCGTCGAAACGGTTCGGCTCGAAACGGTACGGGGCGAAACGGTACGGGTCGAAACGGTTCGCGTCGAAACGGTTCGGCTCGAAACGGTACGGGTCGAAACGGTTCGCGTCGAAACGGTTCGCGTCGAAACGGTTCGCGTCGAAACGGTTCGCGTCGAAACGGTACGGGTCGAAACGGTAATTAACTCTTTAATTTTTTATATTTACTCTATAAAATATAATAAACAATTATGTTAGAGAACTTTTTAAAAAATTAAATTAAACAATTGTATTTTATAGAGTAAATATAAAAAATTACATCAAAAAAAATTCTCATTTAACAGAACTTTTTAACTAGGTTAGAGATTTGGATAAAAATAGCAAAAATGGCCAAACGTGAGGGGCAAAATGGTTTTTAAACGTCATTTTGGACGAAAATGGCAAATGTGCCCAAACCTTAGGGGCAAAATGGTACAAAACTGTCATTTTGGACGAAAATGGCAAATGTGCCAAAACCTCAGGGGCGAAAATGGCAATTAACTCTTATTTTTTTTTAACGGCTAACAAAGCAAACTTTTATTACGACGAAACAAAACGGCACGCTAATGAACACATTAGACGGCCAGAAATGTACAAACACAACACCCGCCACAACAAACCCAATTACATATTAACCATTCAGCCCCTCTATATCGAAACATAGCCACCTCTCCCATGTGAGACCGATACCTTTTGATCGATTTTTTATCTAATGCGAGCGCCTTGATATCATCCAACAACCTCCTAAGAGACACTTGCTCATGCTTGGAAATGAGTTTGTTCCGACTGCGCCATATGCACCATATAGTTGTCTGAACCACCGTGTATATAGCCTTCTTCCACCTTTTAGACCCGTTTATGAACCGATGAACCTGAATCAGGTCTTTGAAGTGAAAGCAAAGATGGACACACCTCTACAACAGGTGACAATTGAGTCCCAGATCTGTTGGGCCAGTCTGCACGAGACGAAAATGTGATCGTTGGTTTCGTTTTCGTCACCGCAAAAGCTGCAGCTGATCTCTCCCACATTTACATTCCTCCTGACCAATTCGACCTTCGTTGGAACTCGATTCTGCGCAACTCTCCAGGCTAGAAAATTGACTTTTAGGGGTGACCAAGAGTTCCAATCAAACCTGACGCCGCTATCAGTAACACTCATGCTTATCAGCCTACACGTGGCGCTGGATACCGAGAACACCCCATCAGTATCGAGCAACCACTCCCATCTATCATCGCCGGACTCAGCCTCCACCGCAGCCAACAAGCGAACCAGCCCATCCATCTCAGTCAACTCTCTAGGTGTTTGCGGCCTTCTGGACCAATGGAGCCTCTGAACCGAAGTCCCACCTGGCCAACATACCCGCTCCACAACTGTAGCATGCTTACATTTTTCGATTGCAAATAAACTTGGAAAACGATCCCTAAGTAAATCATCGCCAAGCCAGCAGTCCATCCAAAATCGAATTGCCTTTCCATCCCCATATACCCCACAAATCAAAGTTGCCAGGCTAATACCCACCCCTTCGTAGTCTTTTGTTATGCCACCTATTTGTTTCCAGGGACTCGGGAGCGAGAGCCTCATAGGAATGTAATTCCAATTCCTTGACCCCCCATGTTCGTTCCAAATCACCTTCCTCCATAGGCCGTTCACATCCACCTTAAATCTCCACCACCACTTGGCTAGCAAGGCCAGATTAGTTTCTTTTAGTGGTGTTATGCCCAACCCACCCACTTCCTTAGGTGCTAATACATCATCCCAACTACCCATTTCATTTTTTGTATATCTTGGCCACCACCCCACAAGAAATCCCTCCTAATGCTTTCCAATTGTTTAAGAACGAGGCACGGGACCTTAAACAAAGAAAAGAAATAAATTGGCAACGAACTTAGAACGGATCTTATAAGTGTGATACGACCCCCAAACGAGATGGTATTGGCTTTCCAAATTGATAACCTCTTCTTGAAAATCTCCACCACCGGTTCCCAATTCTTTATTAAATTCATATTTGCCCCCACGACCAAACCCAAATGCTTAAAAGGAAGTTCCCCAACCCTACACCTTAACACCTCAGCCATTTCCTGAACCTCCAAGTTCGAAGTCCCAATCCCGTAAAGCCAACTCTTGGATGCGTTTACCTTAAGCCCCGAAACCATGTAGAAGCACTGGAGTAGTCTATTGAGATTGAGTGCATTTTTTATAGACCACTGGCCCATAAAAATTGCATCGTCGGCGTAAAAAAATGTGACAGGATAGACCCTTGTGGAGAAATCCCCTCCAATAGCCCCAATGTGCACGCCTTTTTAACAACCCCGGAGAGCGATTCCATAGCCATGATGAACAGAAAAGGTGACAACGGATCACCTTGCCTCAAGCCTCTAATGCACGAGAACTCTTGGGTCGGGGATCCGTTCACCAACACCGATGCCCTCGCGGTAATGATCGTCGCCGTAACCCACTTCCTCCACTTGCTTGGGAAGTTCATTTGCATCATAACCGAGTCCAAGAACTCCCAGTTTATCGTATCTTAGGCCTTTTCTAAATCGACTTTATAAATCATACCGGTCTTCTTCCTCTGCTTCAGCCAAGGTATAATCTCGTTTAGGATTAGTGGCCCATCCAATATACTTCTTCCGGATAGGAAGGCCGTTTGTTCCTCCGAGATGACTTTGTGGATGACCAAATTTAAGCGATTCACTAACACTTTGGAAATAACTTTATTAATAACACCGATCAAACTAATCGACCTATAGTCTGATAATCCTCCCTGGTCCTCGGACTTGGGAACTAAGGCAATGAAGGACGAGGTGCACCCCATATTTAAATTGCCATTAGCGAAGAATTCGTCAAAAAGCTTCCTAAAATCTGGCTGAAGTAACTCCCAACTTTTCTTAATGAAATCGAAGTTAATACCATCCGGGCCCGGAGCTTTGTCACCTTCACACTCCCACACCACATTCTTGATCTCGGTAGACGTAAACGGAAGTTCCAATGTGGTTGCCTCCTTTACACTAATGGTGTTGATATTATGGCAAAACAATTTCGGCCTATTAGCCACGGGCTCCTGAAACTTTTCTGCAAAAAAGGCACATATGTTATCTTTGATTAAAATGGGAGTAGTCTCCCACACTCCATCAATCCATAGGCCGTTGATCCGGTTGTTTGATAAGTTTGCATTTCTCACCCCATGGAAGTACTTTGTACTCTCATCCCCCTCCACCGCCCACCTAACCCTGGACTTCTGTTTCAGGTCCATGGTTTTCATCCTATCTAGCCCCAAAATCCTATCCTTACAGCCTGTTCGTTCTCGTAACTCGCTCGGTGAAAGGTCCCTAGACCCCGCCAAAATTTCAAGTTCTTCCGGTCTTTTCATTTTTTTCCTTGTATTCCTTCTCGCTATCTGCTTTATGATCAGCCACCCATGCTTTCAATTTTTTTTTCAACCACCTTAGCTTGCAAGCAAAACTGAGATCCGCCGCCACCGTGAACCTAAATGTTTCACAAAGAGTCCCCGCTCGGTCCATAAACCCCGGGATCTCCAGCCGGGAGTTAAAGATCCTAGACGGAGACGGCCCGAAGTCAGCTGGAACGATAGACATGATCACCGGGAAATGGTCGGACACCATGTTTGAGAGCGCAAGGACCGATGCCGCGGGCCATAAGTCCATAAAACCCAAGCAAACTAGGAATCTATCCAGCTTACTCTTTTTTTCCCATTGTCAAAATGGTATGTGAACTTCCGACCGCCCATATGGTATTCCATGAGCCCTGCCACTTCGATAAAATTGTAACAACTCTCATCAAAAGTCATATTTATTAAATTAATTTGACTAATAGGAAACCCTAATTGAGACACCCAAGTAATTCTGCGCAAACCCTAAAATTTTCAGAACAATCAGAATCAGGATCAGGGCCCCTAAAACTCAGGGGGGGTAAACCCTAGTCACGATTATCTAAATAAAACGCTGTCAATAATTAAATTTCGAATTCTGTCAAGTCAGCAGGCCTAGTCCCACACGTGGCAAACCTATGGCCATTATGTGTCCCTTACGGACCGTATGGGTTGATGCTTACGGTCCGTAAGCTAGTCCAATTTCGTGTATAAATAGCAAATGTTGGGACTTGATTCTGGGCACTGAAACGACGAACAAATTCGCTATATACACTGGAATACGTTCTGTTTACCACAATTAACATTCACGGATCACTAATCGATGCCGTGATGTGTGCAAAATGCAACATATAAATTACATCAATTAAGGCATTAAACTAACCCTTTTTAAGTACTAATATTGGAAAAAGATTGTTTTTGTCTTCCCTTTTGTATTTTCAGGATTAAATGAGCTCAAAAACACAAAAGAAGCAAAAAGACAGCTAATTCCAACATAAATACAAGGAAAGGAACACTAGTGGACTGCCCGACCCCTCAACGGCATCTTCCCAAGCAAAATAGAGAAGACAGAAGGCTGAACACGCCCCGTGCTCAGCCAGCACGGGGCCGTGCCCAAGAAGCAGCAGAAAAGACAAACCTATAGAAGCTTCTATTACCCACCACGGGCCGTGCCCAGCGGACACGGGGGCGTGCCGAAAGTACTGCAGGCGCATTAATTGTAATTGCGAATTACAATTAATGAAGAGAGAGAGTGTCAGACGGGCACGGGGCCGTGCCCAGCGGACACGGGGCCGTGCCCAGCTCTCTGTTCAGCCTATAAATAGGAGTGCTTGGATTCATTCCATCTCATCCCTTGGCACACCACCTCTCTCACACTTCATCCACCACCCACCACCACCGTAACACCACCATCCACCACCATCATCCATTGTTCATCATAGAGTGTGTGAGTCGTCTCGGGATCCAAGATTGATCGTAAGAGTTCTTGATAATCAAGGCCATGTTTGCCTAAGTCTCTTACATCACTTGGTGAAGACAAAGTGTCTAGTATAATACTTTTTATTTCTAATCTTTTGCACTTTTTATTTGGTTTTGTATTAATAACTTTAATAACTAGTTACTTATGTTGAAGGTGATCTTTCCTTATCGTTTGTCCGTGGTGTCTTGGCATTATTTTACTGTCTATATAAAATAAAAGATTTTCACCATTCATATCTCCACGGTCTATATGGAGGTATGTTGGCTACCTGGTCGGGGGTTAAGGGAACGGTTTGGTAAAGGTCTTGCCATTGTTCAGCGTTTAGAGGTCCTGCAATGGACCTGGGTCAAATTTAGTAGGACCTCCTTCAATACTTCACGGTATTAGATGGCGGGGGTCCAAACTCTTTGATCCCCTCATAAGTTAACTACTATTAATACTATAACCCGGCTATTTAGGACTGTATCCCTGCTGACTCAGACTACTTAGTCGAGGGTAACGTCACCGCCAAAAGCGGGGCCTACCACAATACTGCATTAATAACTTAATTCATTATCTTCCAATAATCCACCCCTTTAGGATTGTATCCTTGCTGACTCAAACTACTGGGGTGAGGGTAACGTCACCTTCAAAAGAGGGGCCTACTACAATAACTAAGATAATCTCTTAATTATGTGCAAAAGTGCGGAAATAATCAAAGGTTATACTAGATACGAGTCGGAACCAAGTGATTCATCTTGTCTATCTGTTTTTCTTTTATTTTTATTTTTCAGCATTTTAGTTAGTTTTTATTTTTCTTAGTTTAAAACTTTTTTCTAAACTTTTATTTTGATTAGACGTTGAGGATAAACCGGTACTAAAAGCTCTTGTGTCCTTGGACGACCTCGGTATCTTACCAACGCTATACTACACTCAACGATGGGTGCACTTGCCCATATGTGTGTTTAGTGTTAGTGAAATATCGTGTTTTGTAAATTTAAAACTTGGCTAAAATAAGTGTTAAAAAGGGCTTAAAATATACACCTAATATATACGACACTTCGCACGCATCAAGTTTTTGGCGCTGCTGCCGGGGACACAAGGATTTTAAGAAAGCTTAAAATCGACGGCCTAATCAGGTTTTCAAAACCTTTTTAAACGCGTGCACATTTTTCTGCATTTTAGTTTAATTTTGCATTTACAGTAACCTGTACACGGGGCCGTGCTGCAGATTTTTTTCATAAACACACAGTAACAGAAGCTTGAACACGGGCCGTGCTCACTGAACACGCCCCGTGCTCAACGAAATCAGTAAATTTAATTAAAACGCCCAGATACAGATCCTGAACACGGGGCCGTGTTCACTGAACACGGGGCCGTGTCCAACCTCTGTTTCCGTTTTCTTTTTGTTTTCTGATCTCGCGACTTGGTTGTGGTCTGCTGAGTGATTCTTATGGATCAATACTCAGGAGGTTACAACTACACCTATGATGAGGATGATTATAGGGGTAATTATTGCACTAATTGTCGTAATGCACGCTCGATTCAAAATAATCACTCATATCAACCATCCAATTCATACACCTACTATGAGGAGCCCAGGTACGAGCCATCAACTTCATATACATCCTATGAAGACCAAAGGTATGAACCTCCTCCCTCATACTCATATTTTGATGAACCAAGGTATGAGCCCTCATACTCATACTTTGAGGAACCAAGATATGAGCCACCACCTTCATATGCTTATTATGAGGAACCTTGGCGTGAACAACCCACCTCATATGAGTATTATGGAGAACAAAATTACGAACCTTATCCATCATATGCTTACAATGAAGGACAATGGTGTGAACCGTCTACTTCATATGGGTATTATGAGGAACAAAGGGTCGAACAACCGGATTCAAGCTTAGGAAATTATGATTCTTTTTCTATAACCGAAGTGACCGATAGGATATTAGAACACATTAGAGTTATCGATCGATGTATAAAAGAAGCTCGCGCAAGGGAAGAGGAGTCCCGCGCAAGAGAAGAATTAAAAAAGGAAGAGATAACGGAAAATGTAAAAATGGAAGAACAAATAAGTGAAAAACCTACACATGAGTTAAACAACGAAAAAGGTGAGTCCGACAACGTTAAAATTCAAGAAGAGTCTAATTTTGAAAAAATTAATCTCTTGTCACCTTCTTTTGAAAATCATTGTTTAGTACCCACTCATGCTAAGTTTTTAAAAGAGTTAAATACTAACGCTAAAATTGACGAAATGGTAAGTGTTAGGTTAACTAATGATCAAACTACACTAATAAAAGAAGACCCATTTGAAATTAACATTACACCGGTTCCATGTTTCTTTCAAAATTCGTTTATTAGTAATGTCACAATCGATAAAGATCTTTGTGTTAACATAATGCCTAACTACATTTTCGAAAAATTAAGTATTAGTGATTTTTCTCCACTTCAAATACCCATTTTTCTATCCAATCGGAAAGTAATAAAATCAATCGGTATAGTTGAAGATGTCCTGGTTCAAACAAATCAAATGGTAATTCCGACCGACTTTGTCATCCTCGATGACGCTCCTCTAGTGTTGGGAAGACCATTTGTGAAAACTCACGAAGCTTTGAAAAACCGGAAGTTCAATAATCTACCTCTTCAATTAGGGGTATTTAAAAGAAGTGTCGATCTCGAACGATCAATGAAATATCCATTCGGAAATAATGACCCCCTAATTGAAGATGAAGATGAACCACCCGATACAAGTGAAGAGATTGACCACTTTGTTGAAGAAGAGGTCGCCATAGAACAAACTTTTAAAGTTCTTGATCGAAATGAGCAACCAAATAAGGAGTCTCCTAAAGACCCACCACTTGAGCTCAAAGAACTTCCACAAGGTTTGGAATATGCTTTTCTAGACAAAGATGGCAAGTCACCTGTAATTATTTCGTCTAAATTAGATAACTTAGAAAAAGAAAAATTAATTAATCTTTTGAAAAAACACAAAAATGCAATAGCTTGGAAACTTGTAGACATAAAAGGAATTAGTCCTTCTATGTGCACACACAAAATTTTGATGAATGATGACTACAAATCAGTCATACAACCACAACGTCGAGTAAATCCAAATGTTCAAGAAGTGGTTAAAAACGAAGTCATCAAGTTACTTGACGCCGGATTTATCTATCCTATCTCCGATAGTCCTTGGGTGAGTCCCGTCCAAGTAGTTCCAAAGAAAGGAGGTATGACGGTAATTACTAACGAAAAGAATGAACTAATACCAACGAGAACCGTCACAGGATGGAGAGTATGTATAGATTATAGACGATTAAATGAAGCAACAAGAAAGGATCACTTTCCTTTACCCTTCATTGATCAAATGTTAGAAAGATTATCCGGTCATAAATTTTACTGTTTCTTGGATGGTTTTTCAGGTTACTTTCAAATCCCGATAGCGCCCGAAGACCAAGAAAAGACAACTTTCACATGTCCCTATGGAACTTTTGCTTATCGACGCATGCCGTTTGGTCTATGTAATGCCCCAGCAACATTCCAACGTTGCATGGTAGCCATTTTCCATGACATGATAGAAAAGACAATGGAAGTCTTCATGGACGACTTTTCTATTTTTGGGGATTCATATGACCAATGCCTCGATAATCTTGAACGAATGATATCCCGAGTGAGGAAACTAACCTCGCCCTTAATTGGGAAAAATGTCATTTCATGGTAACGGAGGGAATAGTACTCGGTCACAAGATCTCAAGCGAAGGAATGGAGGTGGATCGAGCCAAAATAGATACCATTTCTAGATTACCACCCCCATCCTCCGTACGAGCTATCAGAAGTTTCCTAGGGCATGCCGGATTTTATAGGCGATTTATCAAAGACTTTTCAAAAATCTCAAGGCCTCTAACGAAGTTACTTGAAAAAGATGCTCCATTCATCTTTGACAAGGATTGCAATCAAGCATTTCTTACCCTAAAAGAAATGCTAGTCAATGCACCTATCATGATAGCGCCTGATTGGAAATTTCCTTTCGAAATCATGTGTGATGCCAGTGACTTTGCAGTTGGAGCTGTCTTGGGACAAAGAAAAGAAAAGCATTTCCACCCAATCTATTATGCTAGTAAAACACTTAATGATGCACAAGAAAATTACACAACAACTGAAAAAGAATTACTAGCTGTGGTATTTGCTTTTGATAAATTTCGTTCTTATCTTGTTCTTTCTAAAACTATAGTCTATACAGACCATGCAGCCATTCGATATCTCTTCAAGAAGCAAGACGCAAAACCACGTTTGATTAGGTGGATTCTACTCCTCCAAGAATTTGACATTGAAATCAAGGACAAAAGAGGAGCAGAAAATACCGCAGCAGATCATCTTTCACGCTTAGAAGACCCAGCTTTAGAAGCAACCAGGGAAGAGCAAATCAACGAAAAATTTCCAACTGAGTCCCTGGAAATGGTGGAATTCAAGGAAGAACCATGGTATGCCGACTATGCTAACTACCTAGCTAGCGGTATAGTCGCAAAAGGATGGCCACATCATCAAAGAAAAAAAATTCTTTGCTAATGTGAAACACTACTTTTGGGAAGATCCATATCTTTTCAAAATGTGTGCCGACCAACTCGTCAGACGATGCGTACATGGTAGTGAAGCACGAAGAATTCTCCGCCATTGTCATGAAGGTCCATACGGAGGACATCATGGTGCTGCTAGTACCGCACGGAAGGTATTCGATTCAGGATTTTATTGGCCAACCATTTACAAAGACGCTCAGAGTCTTATAAAAACATGTGATGCTTGCCAAAGAACAGGTAATATTTCTTCCAAAAACGAAATGCCACAAAATGGCATTCTTGTTTGTGAAATTTTTGATGTGTGGGGACTAGACTTTATGGGACCTTTCCCACCATCGAAAGGAAACAAATATATACTTGTGGCAGTAGATTACTTGTCTAAATGGGCCGAGGCCGAGGCACTTCCAACAAATGATGGAAGAGTCGTGGTAAGATTTCTGAAAAAGTTATTCTCTCGTTTTGGCACACCTAAAGCTTTAATAAGTGATAGAGGTACCCATTTTTGCAACCACCAACTTGAAAAAATTTTAACAAGATATGGGGTTTATCACTGGGTTTCAACAGCATATCACCCTCAAACAAACGGACAAGCCGAAGTGACTAATAGAGGTTTAAAACGAATACTCGAAAAAACCGTAGGTTTAAATAAAAAAGAATGGGCTGATAAATTAGATGATGCTTTATAGGCTTTTCGAACTGCTTATAAAACAACAATAGGTACAACCCCATATAAGCTAGTCTATGGTAAAAGTTATCATTTGCCAGTAGAAATTGCACACAAAGCCTACTGGGCAATCAAAAATGTAAACTTGGATTTAGAATTTGCTGGTAAAAATCGATTTTGTCAATTAAATGAATTAGACGAGCTTAGGAATTATGCATACTCAAACTCTGAAATTTATAAGGAAAGAATGAAAAATTTGCATGACAAACATATTAAACCTAATGAATTTCGGGTAGGGGATCTAGTTCTTTTGTTTAATTCACGACTTCGATTGTTTCCTGGTAAATTAAAGTCTAGGTGGTCAGGACCTTTTTCCATCACCCACATTTTTCCACACGGTGCAATAGAAATTAAATCTCGAAATGGGCCACCATTTAAAGTCAATGGCCAACGGCTGAAACTCTATCAAGGATTTATTGAGGATGAGGAAGAAGAGATCTCGCTTCAAACGGTGGAAGAATAAAAACATCATGCCTGGTAAGTTACGAACGATTGAGACGACAAAATAAAGCGGTAAGTTTTCTGACCATAGCTTATGGGAAAAAGGGGCACTCACACGCGCACTAAAAAAAAAACTGCTCGGCACAAGGCCGTGTCCGCTGGACACGGGGCCGTGTTCGCGCTGCAGACGGGATAAAACCCCTTTTTCAAAACAGTTTCTTCATTCCACACGCCCCGTTTCCCCACAAAAGCTCTGGTTCCAGGCGATTTTTCGCAAAATTTCAACGTCTCCTATCGATCTAACAAAGTCAAGGTATGATTCTTTCACTCTTAGTAGTTAGATTAGTTACTTGCATGTAGTTAGAACACCACAAATTTGGGGAAAAATCTAGGGTTCTTGAAGTTCATCCGGATCGAACCTCAAATTTTTGCCTAAATCTGTTTGCATTTAGTTAGATTAGTGTTAAGGAAAGTAAATACACTTGTATTGTTCATAGATTCACCCGATTTCTTACAAAAACCCCAAACCCTTGTTCTTGAACCGAAAAAGATAAAAATTGATAGGGTAAACGGGTTGTTTCGGGAAAAACGGTGTTTAGGGTTTCATTTTCGGGGGAAACCGCACCTTTTGGACCAAAAATTTTCAAGTTTTCGAAACCGGGTCGAAAAATTGGATTTTTGAGTAACAGACCCCTGGACACGGGGCCGTGTTCGCTGAACACGGGGTCGTGTCCAGGCCGCTGTTTGCAGTTTTGTTCGAAAATATTTCTGTTTCGTGCTAACTTTTGGTGTATTCTTGCAGATGGCCAGGAAGTTCACAAGATTCAACGCCAATGAACTAGATGCAAGAGCTCGATACGAACTTCTTCAAACAAGGCCGGAGGAATACCCGAGGCAAGCTTGCACATAATTGCTAACCTTGGTGAATCAAATTGACCGTTTCAATAACATTGTCACGGGACCACTCAGAGTCGCACTAACAACCCGACTCCGTTCCGTCCATGAATGCACCTTGGAATTCTACAGCACCTTTGCATTCACCTCAAGGTGCGACCCGTTCGATAATGACGGGGTGTCATTCCGGTGTGGCGGAACGAGGTATTCGATCTCCATGGCACAATTCGGGTCGATTATCGGGTTGTATGCGGAAGAGGATGCAGGAAACGAAGAAAATACAGGGGGATTGAGAGAGATTGAAGACAACGAGCGCCAAGCCATGTGGGCTCAGATTGGGGAAGGATTCTACAATCCGAGCAGCACTAAGAGTACCAAGCTGAGGGATCCGCTTTACAGATACATTCATAGGCTCCTCGGCTACTCTCTTAGCCAAAGGCATGACAGTGGTGGCGTCGTTGGGTTAAGAGATTTGCTTGTCCTCCATTGCATTCACAACCGCAGGCCGCTCGATGTTCCGTTCCTCATGCTCCGAAACATGCATCACAACCGCCTTGCTAGCGCACCGACTCCTGTTTTCTTCGGGGGATGGGTGCACCGTCTCTTCAAGCATTTCGCACACATACCTAGGTCATTTGAGAGGAGCCCATGGTCGGGTACGGTGGATATTCACATATGCCGCTCGATGAACCTGATTTATGAGGCAGAAGACGGGACGGTAACCTTTCAAAGGACGCAAGGTCATGCATGGAACCCGCAAGAAGCACTTGTCCTCCCAGCTCCGCAACATCATCAGTACCAATACCCACCCCACGGTGATCCGGGCCAATCATCCTCCTCGGGAGGCGGTTTTCCTAATTTTCAAAGTTTGCATGATTTGTTGCAGGAAAACCTCATGTGTACTCGGAACACCTATAACATGGCGAGCAACACCTACCAACGGGTCGGAGCTATCGAGAGAAACCTATCCGAGATCCAAGACGATGTCGGATACATACGAGACCACATTGCACGCCATGGAGGGGATGATGACGATGATGATGATGACGATGCTATGGAGTAGGCGAGAGGAGCAAAGGAGGAAGCGGTTGATTATTGACTCCACAGGTTTAAGTCCCTTTATCTATCGAACAATTGGTGGCTGCGTGCCAAAAGTTGAACAATTTACTTTCCTTGAACACTTTTATTTTCCGTTTTATTTTTCTTTTACTTTATGCTTGGAACAATTAACTATGGTAATGTAGGATGTTTGTGTTGCTTGGTGTGGTATTAAGTGATGAAACAGGTACAAACCAAGGCTTGGGGTGCTAAGCCTCGGCACTTATAGGGCCAGGATGGAAAAAAACCGGAGGAAGAAACCTGTTTTTCAGGCTTTCAGACTGTCCACACGGGGACGTGTCCAGCCAACACGCCCCCGTGCTCACCTCCTAGACCTGCTGTTTGGCTCTGTCCTGCAGATTTTTGTCAGACACGTGGCCGTGTCCAGTGGACACGGGGCCGTGTTCACCTTCTGTAAGTTTTCGTTACTGGCAGTTCGCCACGGGGTCGTGTCCAGTGGACACGGGGCCGTGTCAAGACTACCAGTAACATAAATCTTTGCTTTTTACACCATTTTACACATCTAATCAACCTAAAAATTTATTTTTGGGACACATTGAGGACAATGTGTAATTTAAGTGTGGGGGGATGCTAAAGCCTTGAATTTTGCAAGTCCTAAATACAAGCCTTACACAAAACTCTATTGGAACCGCTAATCACCCCAAAATTTTTTCAAAAAATTTCATTTTTTTTACTTATCTAGGTTTAACTCGGGAAATTCAAGTTCTCAAAAAGGTTATATTTTTACAAATTTACAACCGATAGCGTAGTGATAAAAAGAACCAACATAAGAAAATTATGAAAAGGCATGACAAACTTAGTTAAAATTTGATTATATATACTTGATCACATAAAAACTCATTCCCACAAAAGTGAGTTTTGAGCCTTTATTGAGCATACAAATTTACATCTTTAGACTAAATGCTCATTTTTCGTTTCTTGTGTGAATAGCCGCTTGGTTCTTACAACTCTAGAACTTGCCATGACGATACATTCCCGGTCCTTATCAACTTAAACCCGAGTAAGTAAATGATGGAGGCATTAGGACTAACCCTTTTTATTTCTACACCATTATTTTTCTTTTTCTTTTACCACCTACCCAAAAAATCCCCCTAGTTAGCCCCTTTGAGCCCAAACCTTTTCATTTCATCACCCAAACCAAAAACCCTTTTACCCACCAAAACCTTTTTCAATTTTTACCCTTTGTTTTAGTAACAAGTTCGGTTTTTCGTATGAAAAAAAAAATGTGTTGATGATGAAGCAAAAAGAAAATAAACAAACAAGTTCATCAAAAAAAAAAAAAGAATAACTTTGTTTGAATAAAAGCTTCATCAAAATAAAAAGTTACAAGAATAGAAAATCTTACGAAAACCGACACTTGTTACGCTTTTTCGCCCTTTTTCTGCTAACCACTAACCACTATCCCAACCACATACCTTTAACCCAAGCCTAACCTTTAACCCACAAAGTCCTCTTGATATTTACAAAGGTATAAAAGTTAAAAAGGAGGAGGATTGATTGCTTGGCAAGCCTATGGTAGGAATAAGTTCCATGCCGCTCTCGAGTGATTCACAAAAAAATTACACCTTCGGCCGAGTGTGAGTGATTTCTCCCGAGAGGTATGTGAACTTGTATATAAATGGAATTTTAAAAAGGCATGTTATGCCCAAATAAGTAATTTCTCCTATAAAACGTTCTAAATAAATCATTACGAATAGGATTGTAAATAAATAAAAATAAAACCCAAAAAGATCTTGGACATCCCGACACTCTACGACAAGCCCAAAAACATTCTCTTCTACCTATTCCATTTGGGAGTGTAAGCCACATATTAAAGAGTTTTGCTTGAGGACAAGCAAAAGTTCAAGTGTGGGGGTATTTGATGTGTGCAAAATGCAACATATAAATTACATCAATTAAGGCATTAAACTAACCCTTTTTAAGTACTAATATTGGAAAAAGAGTGTTTTTGTCTTCCTTTTGTATTTTCAGGATTAAATGAGCTCAAAAACACAAAAGAAGCAAAAAGACAGCTAATTCCAACATAAATACAAGGAAAGGAACACTAGTGGACTGCCCGACCCCTCAACGGCATCTTCCAAAGCAAAATAGAGAAGACAGAAGGCTGAACACGCCCCGTGCTCAGCCAGCACGGGGCCGTGCCCAAGAAGCAGCAGAAAAGACAAACCTATAGAAGCTTCAATTGCCCACCACGGGCCGTGCCCAGCGGACACGGGGGCGTGCCGAAAGTACTGCAGGCGCATTAATTGTAATTGCGAATTACAATTAATGAAGAGAGAGAGTGTCAGACGGGCACGGGGCCGTGCCCAGCGGACACGGGGCCGTGCCCAGCTCTCTGTTCAGCCTATAAATAGGAGTGCTTGGATTCATTCCATCTCATCCCTTGGCACACCACCTCTCTCATACTTCATCCACCACCCACCACCACCATAACACCATCATCCACCACCATCATCCATTGTTCATCATAGAGTGTGTGAGTCGTCTCGGGATCCAAGATTGATCGTAAGAGTTCTTGACAATCAAGGCCATGTTTGCCTAAGTCTCTTACATCACTTGGTGAAGACAAAGTGTCTAGTATAATACTTTTTATTTCTAATCTTTTGCACTTTTTATTTGGTTTTGTATTAATGACTTTAATAACTAGTTACTTATGTTGAAGGTGATCTTTCCTTATCGTTTGTCCGTGGTGTCTTGGCATTATTTTACTGTCTATATAAAATAAAAGATTTTCACCATTCATATCTCCACGGTCTATATGGAGGTATGTTGGCTACCTGGTCGGGGGTTAAGGGAACGGTTTGGTGAAGGTCTTGCCATTGTTCAGCGTTTAGAAGTCCTGCAATGGACCTGGGTCAAATTTAGTAGGACCTCCTTCAATACTTCACGGTATTGGATGGCGGGGGTCCAAACTCTTTGATCCCCTCATAAGTTAACTACTATTAATACTATAACCCGGCTATTTAGGACTGTATCCCTGCTGACTCAGACTACTTAGTCGAGGGTAACGTCACCGCCAAAAGCGGGGCCTACCACAATACTCCATTAATAACTTAATTCATTATCTTCCAATAATCCACCCCTTTAGGATTGTATCCTTGCTGACTCAAACTACTGGGGTGAGGGTAACGTCACCTTCAAAAGAGGGGCCTACTACAATAACTAAGATAATCTCTTAATTATGTGCAAAAGTGCGGAAATAATCAAAGGTTATACTAGATACGAGTCGGAACCAAGTGATTCATCTTGTCTATCTGTTTTTCTTTTATTTTTATTTTTCAGCATTTTATTTAGTTTTTATTTTTCTTAGTTTAAAACTTTTTTCTAAACTTTTATTTTGATTAGACGTTGAGGATAAACCGGTACTAAATGCTCTTGTGTCCTTGGACGACCTCGGTATCTTACCTACGCTATACTACACTCAACGATGGGTGCACTTGCCCATATGTGTGTTTAGTGTTAGTGAAATATTGTGTTTTATAAATTTAAAACTTGGCTAAAATAAGTGTTAAAAAGGGCTTAAAATATACACCTAATATATACGACACTTCGCACGTATCATGCCGCAATCAGGGTATTAACTTGATCGCTATTACGATTCATTTTCCGATCGATCAATGTACTCAATGGATGTTTAAGTGCTGCCCACATTAGGGTGATGCTTTGTCATTAGTCGTTAATTCGATGGATGTTTAAGCATAGCACTTTGTCATTCGTTGTGAGGGTTGATCTCGTGAGTTATCGTAAATGCTGTATTGATTACTAACCCAGAATTGTGTGCCTGTTATTAAATTTAGGTTAAAAAGGCTAATCAGTAGGCTAGACTCTGCTCAAATTAAATCTGCACTGCGAGTCATTCTCTTTTTATCAACTATTTTACAATACCTCAAATTATTTTCAAAAGTTATAATTACAGGGACTAAGTCGTGGATATCTTGAATCACTGGCTAGTGGGGTATTGTGCACATTACTAATTTTCTCCCAGTTAGGTTCATTGACCTACTATGGATAATCATCACTATTTAGGTTCATTGATCTAATAGTGGTATGACCATCGTCACCATTGTGACATGTCACCACTGTGACAGGACGCCAGATAAAAATAAGATAGAAGCCATTGTAATCGCTCTTATGCTGTAATTAATAACTATGCATCATTTTATGTAACTAGAATGATTCACTCAGTATTTCCCGCTGACAAAACCTTTTTCAAACATGTTTCAGGTGATCTGTTATGACCCAGGAAAAGTGCCATAAAGCACTACAAGCTTAAGGAAGTGGCTCAGTATAAAATAAAGAAACATGTTTTGTAAAATAAAAGATTTCTTCGTGAAATCAAATGATTGTAAATTACCGGGGTTTTATCCCGCGTTGTGAAATAAAATAATCGGGAAATATTTCAGTTTTAAAGATCCTGATGATAAACTTCCGCTGTTAAACTCAATTAATTAAATATCACGGGATTTCTGTCCCGCGGCTCCTGAAACGGGTGAAACCGAGTCGGGGGCCGTGACAAAAAAATTTAAAAAAAAAAGGTGTTAAGAGCTACAAAATCTGAGTTGCTTCTTTCCGAAGGACTCCGCACATCATTGAAGTCCCCGAGAAATACCCACAATCCAGGTAGACTATTTTTCACTTCCACCAGCTTCGCCCAAAGCCCCCTCCTTTCAATAGGGTCGTTTTGAGCATAAACATTTACAATATTGATGGCAGTCCCAGTAGCAACCAGGTTCCCCGAGACAACGAGAAGATTCCTATTCTTTACTGTAACAACTCTCACCAAAAGTCTTATTTATTATATTATTTTATTCAATAGAAAACCCTAATTGAGAAACCCAAGTGATTCTGAACAAACCCTAAAATTTTCAGAACAATCGGAATTAGAATCAGGGCCCCTAAAACTCAGGGGGGGTAAACCCTAGTCACGATTATCTAAATTATGTGCTGTCAAATTCGAGTTTTCCAAATTTCACCAACTCAGCCAAGCTACTGGGACACGTGCCTACTCTATTATAGAAATGTCACCTCAGGTGACACGCGACAGGGACCATGAATTCCTTCGCGACACGCGGGAGATGTCAATTTAGGGTATAAATACAGGGGCTTGGGACTTGATTCCTAGCTTCAGTTCGACGTAAAACTTCGAAATATACACTGAGTTATGCTCTGTTTACCACAATTAACACACACGGATCACTAATCGACGCCACAATCAGGGTAATAACTCGATCGCTATTACGATTCATTTTCCGATCGATCAATGTACTCAATGGATGTTTAAGTGCTGCCCACATTAGGGTGATGCTTTGTCATTAGTCGTTAATTCGATGGATGTTTAAGCATAGCACTTTGTCATTCGTTGTGAGGGTTGATCTCGTGAGTTATCGTAAATGCTGTATTGATTACTAACCCAGAATTGTGTGCCTGTTATTAAATTTAGGTTAAAAAGGCTAATCAGTAGGCTAGACTCTGCTCAAATTAAATCTGCACTGCGAGTCATTCTCTTTTTATCAACTATTTTACAATACCTCAAATTATTTTCAAAAGTTATAATTACAGGGACTAAGTCGTGGATATCTTGAATCACTGGCTAGTGGGGTATTGTGCACATTACTAATTTTCTCCCAGTTAGGTTCATTGACCTACTAGGGATAATCATCACTATTTAGGTTCATTGATCTAATAGTGGTATGACCATCGTCACCATTGTGACAGAGCGCCAGATAAAAATAAGATAGAAGCCATTGTAATCGCTCTTATGCTGTAATTAATAACTATGAATCATTTTATGTAAATAGAATGATTCACTCAGTATTTCCCGCTGACAAAACTTTTTTTTCAAACATGTTTCAGGTGATCTGTTATGATCCAGGAAAAGTGCCATAAAGCACTACAAGCTTAAAGAAGTGGCTCAAGATAAAATAAAGAAACATGTTTTGTAAAATAAAAGATTTCTTTGTGAAATCAAATGATTGTAAATTACCGGGGGTTTATCCCGCGTTGTGAAATAAAAGAATCGGGAAATATTTTAGTTTTAAAAAGATCCTGATGATAAACTTCCGCTGTTAAACTCAATTAATTAAATACCACGGGATTTCTGTCCCGCGGCTCCTGAAACGGGTCAAACCGGGTCGGGGGCCGTGACAGAAAAATGTGGTATCAGAGCCACTGATCGAGCCACTGATTTAAGCCAATTAAGTATTTAGAAAATACTTAATTTTTATTTGCTATTTTGTGATTATGTGTTTTATTATCTGACTAATTGTGTACAGTATGGGCAGATCTTTATATGCTAACCACTGTAGCAGTAAATACAAATCTTTAAATATTTTGATTCAAGTTTTAGCACCCTTATTAAATATAAATCAGAAACCTGATTCAGTAAATAAATAAATTTACAAATAAAACTTAGTGTGTTTTAATTTTCAGTTGTTTTGGTAGTTACCCAGTATGAAATAATATTTAAAAGTTTTTCTATAAAATTTTGTTATGATTTTTAACTTAGTAATTGTGTGTATTTTGCATAACAGCATGAGTGACTTGTCTGACGCCCTTCAGAATCTAAATCTCTATCCGGTAAGAATAGAGGTTTCCAGAGATTTCAATAGGTATATACCAGACATAGAAGAACCTATAGAATTCAACGCTTTACCTCTCGAGAAATCTAAGCCTAAGAAAATGGAAATTGGGGAAAGCACTAGACCAATTGAGGGGTTACCATCTCAGGAAGAGCTAGATTTTATATTGGCAAGCTATAATACTATTAAGCCTGTTAATGAAAATGTTTTTATTCACTCTCTTGAAACACAACTACCAATGAACTTAGAACCAGCTATTCCAAACCCTTCAATCCACTCGCAACCTTTAGGAATAGATGAATGGTTGACTAATAAAATACAGTTACAAAACCATCCCTATAAGCTTTTTCCTCAATTCGATCCAGAACCTTTACCAAATCCATCAATAAGTAACAAGAATATGACTGAACTCCGCCACTTTGGCGAAGATCTAATGGATGCTGAGAATAGGATCCAAGAGATTGGGGGACAGATCTCCTGGAAATACGATGAAAGGGAACGCCGTTACTAGAATATCATCTGACAAAGGATATGGGATTATGGAACTGTGGTTGTGTAATAGTAATAGTAAAAATCAGTCTGTAAAATAACTACCAATAAAACTCTGTAAGATAATAGTGTGTATTGATGCATACTATTAAATATAAATGGAAATCGAGAAATCGATAGTTTTGGCTATATTGGTGTTATGAACTCTGTATAATTGTGTTGTGTAATTGCTATTTATTTGATACTAATAAAATATATATATTAATTATCAGATGGAAAACGCGAATAATGAACTAGTTAATGAGGTTAATCAATCTGAGCAACAACCGGGGTATCAATATATGACTAGGCAGGATATAGAAAATACCGTTGCTCAAGGGATAGCCAACGCTATTCCAGCAATAGTTGCTCAAGGGATAGCCAACGCTATTCCAGCAATCGTTGCTGCTGTTAAAATTCCAATCGAACCACAACAAATTGTTCCTAGCAAACGTATTTCTGAAGATAACTTCAGTAATAGCGTAAATGGAGGCAATGCTCATGTTAATCATGATAATGAACCACGGCAAGCTCCTTCTCCTAAGAAAATGAAAGCTGCAACGCCTGGTTGCACTTACAAAGAATTTCTTGCTTATAAACCCACTGAGTTTGCAGGCAATGAAGGAGCGACTGCGGCACTGCGTTGGTTAGAGAAAACCGAGGCAGTAATTGCCATAAGTAAATGTGCTCAGGATGATCAGGTCATGTACGCGTCAAACCTTTTCAAAGAAGGGGCGCTAGAATGGTGGAATACTGTGTTACAAGCAAAAGGAAGAAGGATGGCGTATGCTATGAACTGGGAAGAATTTAAGGGCCTTGTAGAAAGAAAATTCTGTCCCGAGTATGAAAAGGAACAAATGACAAAAAAGTTTCTAACCCACCGGATGGTGGATGTAGATTGTCGAGGGTATACTTCGACATTCTTCGAGTATGCTAGAGTGGTACCAACCCTGGCTTCGCCAGAGCCGGTACTTATTTCTCGTTATATTTGGGGATTGATTGGCAAAATCCGTAATATCATCAAGGCTGCGAAACCTCGCACGATTGATGATGCGGTGGATTTAGCCAATACTCTGACTGACGAACTAGTACGGACAAGAGAAGAAAATAGAAGGAAGGAAGTAGCCCAAAAGATTACCCAAGGATTTCGTCCGGATAACCATAACAATTTCAAGAGAAGAGGGAATGGGCAATCTTCCACTAATCCATTTTGCAATTCTTGCAAAAGGAAGCATTTTGGAAGATGCAAAGGATATTGCAATTTTTGCAAAATTCCGGGGCATCAAGAAGAAGACTGCAGGAGGAAGAAATTTTCAGTTTGCTACAACTATGGAGAAGCTGGACATCTTAGGCCAGATTGTCCAAAACTGAACAAACCATCTGACAATAAAGCCAAACCTGCAGAAGGAGCAAAAAGGAATGTAAGATCCTTCCAACTGACCGCTCAGGAAGCAGAGCTCATTCCAGATGTAATAGCCGGTACGTTCTTAGTTCATAACGTTTACACAAAAGTATTATTTAACTCTGGTGCAAACCAAAGTTTTATAAATACTTCATTTCGCCAAACTCTTAACTTATCTTTAATCAGCATTAGGCAAATTTCTACAGTAGAAACCGTAGATGGAAATTCAGTTAAAATAGATCAGGTTTTACAAAAAGTAGAAATAGAACTTTTAAGTCATAAATTCTCTGCAACCTTATTATCTACGAAATTAGTTGAATTCAATGTTGTGTTAGGAATGGATTAGTAAACAACCATACTCGAATTATCTGTGCTAAGAATTCCATGGAAATTTGTGCACCCACTGGAGAAGTAATAATGATTACAGGAGATAAGCCATGTAAACCCATAAAGTTCATATCAGTAATGAAAGTTGCTAATTATGAACAAAAGTAAGGAATAGTATATATGATTTCAGTAATCATTGATACTAAAGATAAAGAACTTAAGGAAATTTCTGTAGTTTCAGAATACCCAGATGTGTTCCCAGAAGAGTTACCAGGGTTACCACCAGATAGGGAGGTAGAATTTAGGATTCATCTAATTCCAGGAACTATACCGATAGCTGAGGCACCTTATCGGTTAGCACCCACAGAAATATTAAAACTGAAAAAAGCAATTAGATGAATTATTAAGTAAAGGTTTCATACAACTTAGTTTATCCCTATGGGGGGCACCAGTGTTGTTTGTTAAGAAAAAGGATGGTTCGATGAGAATGTGTATTGATTATAAGTAATTGAATAAGGTTACAATTAAGAATTTATACCCATTACCTAGAATTGATGATCTATTCGATCAATTCCAGAGAGATAGATATTTTTCTAAGATCGATTTATGTTTCGGATCTCATCAATTGAAATTACAAGAGGAAGACATACCTAAAACTGCTTTCAGGATTAGGTATGGTCATTACGAGTTTACAATCATCCCCTTTGGGTTAACGAATGCACATGCAGCATTCATGGACATGATGAATAGAATTTGTAAACCATATTTGGATAAATTTGCAATTGTATTCATCGACGATATACTTATTTATTCAAAAAGTCAGGAAGAACATTGTCAGCACTTGCATGCACTCTTAACTTTGTTAAGAAAAGAGAACTTTACGCCAAATTCTCGAAGTATGAATTTTGGCCGCCAGAAGTGCAATTTCTAGGTCATATGGTGAATCATGAAGGTATTCACGTAGATCCTACTAAGATAGCAGCAATTACCAAATAGAAGGTTCCGCAAACCGCAATGGAAATTAGAAGTTTTATAGATTTAGCTGGGTATTATAGACGATTTATTAAGGATTTTTCCAAGATAGCTATACCATTAACTAAGCTAACCTGTAAAACAGTTAAGTTTGAATGAGGACCTAAACAAGAAGAAGCCTTTAGGATCTTAAAGCATAAATTAACAAATGCTTCAATCCTAGCCTTACCTGAAGGAACAGAAGATTTTAAAGTATATGGTGATGCTTCAAAGCTAGGATTTGGATATGTGTTAATACAACGCAAAAAGGTAATTGCGTATGCATCAAGGCAATTGAAAAAGCACGAAGAAAATTATACCACTCATGGCTTAGAATTAGGAGTCATAATTTTTGCCCTTAAAATTTGGAGACATTATCTGTATGGGAGTAAGTTTACTGTCTATACGGATCATAAGAATTTAAGATATATATTTGGGCAAAAAGAATTAAACATGAGGCAAAAGAGATGGATGAAAATCCTAAGTGACTACGACTGTGATATTCAGTATCACGAAGGAAAGGCTGAAGACGGCTAAAGATCGCCAGAAGAGTTATACAGATAATAGATGAAAGCCGTTGGAATTTCAAGTTAGAGACAAAATGCTATTTAAAGTATCTTCTTGGAAAGGAGTTGTTAGATTCGGTAAGAAAGGAAAACTAAGTCCAAGGTACGTAGGACCATTTCCAGTGATCCAACGTATAGGACCAGTTGCTTATCGTTTACAACTACCAGGAGAGTTAGCTGGAGTACATGATGTATTTCATGTATCCAATCTCAAGAAATGTCTATCAGACGAATCTTTGATAGTACATCTCCAAGATATAGAGGTAAACGAAAAATTAAAATTTGTAAAGAAACCTCTTCAGATAGAAAGATCAAAATTTCTCAAGCACAAACGACTAGTGCTAGTCAAAGTTAAGTGGGATTCAAAGATAGGACCCTAATACACTTGGGAACTGGAATCAGAAAAGAAACGAAAGTATCCTCAATTATTTCAGTAAATCTCGAGGACGAGATTTTTATTAAGGTTGGGAGAATGTAACAACTCTCATCAAATGTCTTATTTATTATATTATTTTATTCAATAGAAAATCCTAATTGAGAAACCCAAGTGATTCTGAACAAACCCTAAAATTTTCAGAACAATCGGAATTAGAATCAGGGCCCCTAAAACTCAGGGGGGTAAACCCTAGTCACGATTATCTAAATTATGTGCTGTCAAATTCGAGTTTTCCAAATTTCACCAACTCAGCCAAGCTACTGGGACACGTGCCTACTCTATTCTAGAAATGTCACCTCAGGCGACACGCGACAGGGACCATGAATTCCTTCGCGACACGCGGGAGATGTCATTTTAGGGTATAAATACAGGGGCTTGGGACTTGATTCCTGGCTTCAGTTCGACGTAAAACTTTGAAATATACACTGAGTTATGCTCTGTTTACCACAAGTAACACACACGGATCACTAATCGACGCCACAATCAGGGTAATAACTCGATCGCTATTACAATTCATTTTCCGATCGATCAATGTACTCAATGGATGTTTAAGTACTGCCCACATTAGGGTGATGCTTTGTCATTAGTCGTTAATTCGATGGATGTTTAAGCATAGCACTTTGTCATTCGTTGTGAGGGTTGATCTCGTGAGTTATCGTAAATGCTGTATTGATTACTAACCCAGAATTGTGTGCCTGTTATTAAATTTAGGTTAAAGAGGCTAATCAGTAGGCTACACTCTGCTCAAATTAAATCTGCACTGTGAGTCATTCTCTTTTTATCAACTATTTTACAATACCTCAAATTATTTTCAAAAGTTATAATTACAGGGACTAAGTCGTGGATATCTTGAATCACTGGCTAGTGGGGTATTGTGCACATTACTAATTTTCTCCCAGTTAGGTTCATTGACCTACTAGGGATAATCATCACTATTTAGGTTCATTGATCTAATAGTGGTATGACCATCGTCACCATTGTGACTTGTCACCATTGTGACAGAGCGCCAGATAAAAATAAGATAGAAGCCATTGTAATCGCTCTTATGCTGTAATTAATAACTATGCATCATTTTATGTAAATAGAATGATTCACTCAGTATTTCCCGCTGACAAAACTTTTTTTTCAAACATGTTTCAGGTGATATGTTATGATCCACAAGCTTAAAGAAGTGGCTCAAGATAAAATAAAGAAACATGTTTTGTAAAATAAAAGATTTCTTTGTGAAATCAAATGATTGTAAATTACCGGGGGTTTATCCCGCGTTGTGAAATAAAAGAATCAGGAAATATTTCAGTTTTAAAAAGATCCTGATGATAAACTTCCGCTGTTAAACTCAATTAATTAAATACCACGGGATTTCTGTCCCGCGGCTCCTGAAACGGGTCAAACCGGGTCGGGGGCCGTGACATTTACAACCCCAGTTCTACAAAAAACTGTTGGGTTCCAAATAGAAAGTATCCCCCAGAGCGGCCCACTGCATTGACAGTGTCAAATTCAAACCTCGATCTTCCGCAAAACCTGCTAACCATAAATCTGTTTTCATCCGCCAATTTTGTTTCCTGAATCCCAAGAAAATGAATCCCGTGTGTTGTTTTTAGACCCCTCACCCATTCCACTTTTCATGAGTCCCAGACTCCCCGAATATTCACCGTAAGAAAATTCATAGGGGAACGTTTTGGCCACCCTCACCCAAGATTAAACCACTGACCTGATCCTGGAACCCATCCAGTTGGAAGCCGACGCTGGTGCCAACCTCAATCGTAGCCTTCGATTCCATCTCAACCGCCCCACCGATCGTCACCCCGGTGTTGCCGCCGCCAAGGTTTACAGATTGGATCCCCGGCGTCGTCTGAGTTGCAACCAGCGATGCTGCCTCCGACGGGAGTGCGCGATTATCAACCTCGAGTGTAGTTGGTTGAGTTCCAGATTGGGGATTTCTCAAATCGTTATCGACTAGCACAGTTTGTTCTAAGTCTTCAGCACAATGTTCAGCTCCATTAACGTTGGTGGGGGTGTTCAGATCGATAGATACGTCACCCTTCTCCGTGTTTTGACGAAAAGAACGACTAGGTGGGCCCTGCATAGACCCCGAAGAAGGTGGGCTTCTGACTGCTCTGGGTCGTTTTCCTAAAGTATTTGTTAGGTCCATGTTAAAACCAGGGGTATTGGGCTGCTACTGATTGTTCTCCAAATAAATGAAGTGTGGCCCACCATATTGAGAAGTGCCAGAGAAAGAGATGGGGTCCATGTTCTCATAATTTGCCCTCGGAATTTGATCCGCTGAATTCCTATCCCCATGCAGCTCATGCATTTGGGAATCATAATTGTTGTCTAGCACGGTTACATGTTCCATAAACTCTTCGACTTCCGGCGCTGACTTATCGTTTTCCGGCGACTTTTCAATATCCGGCACCGTTTGTGGTGCCTCAACCTCAGGAGTCGGTACAATTTCTCCTTCCTCCACCACGTCATCGCCCTTTTGGCTCTCGTCATCACTTGTCTCCCATTCAGACATCTCCTCAGATTTTTCGATGCCAAGCTCCGGTGACCAACAACCTGGAAGTTCCGAGACCCATGCGACAATCTTACGGTGTTTCCAGTTCAAAATCACTGATTCCTCAATACGTGACCCTGATTTTTCCGAATAACGACCCAATCCGCTCGAACAACGTGTTATCCCTTAGTACGAATGGAACACCAGAGATTCTTATAGACACAACACGCTCCAGTGGTAAATCCTCCCCGTTCCAGACCTGGAATTTTGAAAAGACATTGGCTAGCACCCTTTCTAAATCAACCATTGTTTGGTGGTCTAGAGGGAACCAACCATGACCAACGTGGTCATGACCAACGAGGACATTGGCCTTTAAGGAAGGTCTAATGTTATGAACTAAAACCATTACAAGGTAAGAGGCTTGTCATATATCGGCTGTATGGGCGACAAATGTGAGGTTTATAGACCAAGTGGGCTCCCTCACCCGCTAGACAAGTCTTTTGGGATGAGTGCCCTATTTTGGGTGTTTGCAATTGCTGGTCGCCCACGGAGTGGTAGTCTGGAGGGAACTGACCGTGACCAACAAGGATGTTACTTTTTAAGGAGGGTCGAATGTTACGGACTAGAACTATTGAAAGATATGAAATTTTTCCCGCGCCAATTGTATGAGCAACAAATGTGTAGTTTATAAACCAAATGGGTTGTCATAAAGGAGAACCCATCCTAAAAGACTAGTCTGATGGGTAAGAGAACCCATTTTGTTTATAAACCCCACATGTTCTTATACAACCAATGTAGGACAAGTCTCATTCTTTGCATTGGTTTTGGTCCATAACAATTTCCCTTTCGACAGGAGATGTAAGTTCGAGGAAGAGGTTTGGGCAATGAGGAAACGTGTGATGTTCACTTATTCGCCTTTCCTTTTCATGTCGAAATTTCACCGGTAAAGATTTCTTATTGAGTTCAACTGACTCAATGGTTTCTTTAATTCAATATATTTGGTGTAACCCTTTCAATTGGTGTTACGGTTCCAATGGTGATGACGAAAGTTGACATAGGAAATCGGTGAGTAGGCGCCCATCAGAGAGATGACTAGCGAATCGGACGAATAAAGTGCGGCTATATGGAGAGGTGATGGGTTAACCAAGACCAAGGATTATTTAAACTGTAATCTACGGTTGGGATGCAATTTTCATCCAATCATACGAAAAAGCGTACTAAGAATGGCACATCTCTATAGTTATGAATAAAAATAACTGACACGTGTATGTTTTTCAGTCTCTATCAATTTATTTATAGCAACCTAATTGTATACTAAAAACTAGACACGTGGTTTCAATTTTCTTGATAATACACCTTGATGTTGCCAAGTGGCTCTTTTCTTTATACATGTTTGATTTCCTATTTTCTAATTTCTATTTTCAGTCATTTTTAAAGCGAAAGATTTTCATTTTCAGCAGGTGATTTTTCTTCCCCCTTCTTAGTTTTAGTTAGTTTGTTTGTTTTCAATGTTAAAGCATTGTTCTTGATCGCTTTTATTCCATTATGTTTTGTTTTTATAAATGTCATCTAAATCTTTTCTTTCCATTTGTTAGTTTTGAAACCTTAATTTGCATCTTTGATCAATCGACGCCACCCACAAGGTAAATATGTTCTTCAAGTATTCGATGTTATCACTGTCATGAATTCCGTTTGATTTAGAATGTTAAGCTGGTTATTTTCTTCGATGGAGGAAACGACCGAGGATTCTTTGGTGAAGGCGGTCGTCGATTTGGTTGTCTGTAACGGCAAAGGTGTCGTTTTTAATAAGTTAAAATGGGCTGAATCTTTGCCTTCTCCGTCGAATCCGACATTTGATTTCGTTTATGAGGAGCTTACATGGTTTGCATTCTAGCGAGTGGTGAAGATAGTCGTCGACTAACATACTAATTCCGGAGAGAGAAGATGAGGTTCAAGCCGCTATGATACAAAATCGGTAATTAGCACAACACCTTCTGTGATCCAAAGTCTCATCTTACATTATTGTAGTTATATTTGCAAGAATTTGATCAAATAGGTTATTTTTGTGCAATTAGTTTTGGCCTAATTCCAAACTGTTAATGATGCTGACTTGATTTATTACTATGGTAAGATTATATATCCTTGTGTGTTGTACTACTATTGCAAACATGTTTAAACTATAATTTGTCATCGATTATTTTTATAAAAATTACACCTATAAAAATACAACAATAATTGATTCTAAACTAACTTTAAATTAGGGAGTTAATATTCACACACAACTCATCTCTATCTTGCTCTATACATACACAGGGATATATATGCATATAGAAAGAGATATAGTGAAAAAGGATGTGTGAATAAGATGTATGAATAGTGGAGCCTTAAATTAACCTTTTTTTAACAGTCAACGAATCCTTCAAATGGGTTGCTGGCGAATTTCAGTTATATTTACAAATTATAATCATTTTGATTATTTAGCTCGTGTAATACATGGGTGTGTAACATTTTTGAACATCTTTTTTTACTTGACATGTACTATTTATTCAACCCGTGTAATACACGGGTAACTAACCTAGTTTTAATAGATGTGTGAATATAGATTAATTGTGGCAACGCCTCAGTTTTAACCGATAATAGCCAGTGATTTTAACTTTTAATAGAAATCTTGTAAACGTATAGAAGTTGCAATTTTACTTCAACTGAATGACATAAATAGGTGTGACATGTGTAATTGCTGTAACGCTAGATCTTACATAAAAGTTAAAAGTTTTGTTTTCTTACATAATTTTTTGTGTAACGTTAATTTTTCACATTTTAACATTGCACAACACCCGTGGGTTTATTACTAGTTAATATAAGTAACTAGGAAAAGTACCCGCCGCGTTGCGGCCGGGTTCCTGAAAAACAACACACAATGTAGCAAAATTGTGATACAAGGTGGCACTAATATTTGACTTATTTTTAAAAAGACTCACTGGCTTGTCAAACTTAGCATCCAAGATGATAGCAACCTTTCCTTTCACATCACCAATCAGATTCTAATACCTAAAATTACATGTAATTAAACAAAAGATATTAGAAAAAAGTTCATAGATAATTTGATAAGAAGTTGAAACTTTATCAAAGGGGAAACTAAATTGAAAACCAATACCGAATTAACAATACCTTATCTTTTCCTCAGAAACATGGGTAGTAGGATTACCATAACGCCCTTACTCAAAGCTAAAAGCCCTTTTTCCTGGTTTATAACCAAAAGTGTATTTGCAGTTTATATTTCTAAATTTTCCGACAACTTTCCCATCAGCTTAATGGCATCTTAACTTCATTGTACTGATTTGAATTTAAAATAAAACATAATGAAATTAGAGTGCTCAGAAGGATCCATTGGTTGTTTCTAATCATGACTCATAAAATAAGTAGATTTCAACATCACTGCAGCTCTAAATCATTCAACAAAATTGAAATTCAAGTCATAAAAGTGGTTTGTAGAACAGATAAAGATTATAAATACTAGGAAAATGTTGATCATTGGCATTCTAGAATGAACTGGTACATGAACAAATGATAATCAATACTTGTATGTTACATGGCTGATGGTAAAAGGTAGCACTAGACTTTGACCTTTGACCTGAAAAGCCAAAATTTGGAAAAAGGTAAACTAAGCTCCTTAGTTAGCATGATTATGGATTGTTCATAACACTAATTTTCAAATACACAGACTAAAAAGAGTTTTATACATCTAAAAATAATACCATGAGCATAAAACAGCCGGTGATACCAGATGGCTGAAATGTTGTTAATTTAACCAAACCACTGCAAAAGGAATCTGAATAAGAAAGCCTTCCGATACAAAGATAAACAAAAATTGGACATGATGATGGATTACATAGTAAGTCAACAAAATTTGCACAAACTTCAAGCTTAGAAGTAAAAATCGACATTCTATTAACCTTTTTCCAACAACATGTTGCAGTGTGAGTCCTAACACGCCCTAATAGCGTTTTATTATCTATAACTAAAGAGATCCAAGATCGACAACAGGCCAAGTCAACACAATTTTAAATGATAATGTGGAACGAAAATGATAAATAAACTGAATAATTTATAAGTTGCGCGACTAGTACGCAAGCTATGTGCATAAACTGTTTTGACCCGTTTAGGGAATTCAAGCAATTTAATCTAAAACTTGCTCTTTTCTTTTGACACTACATAATTCCACATCTAATTAATTACATATAATCCACCACAACTATTTTGTGGGGGATTTAACATAATGAACCCCTTTTTCCAAATTTTTACCCTTCAACAAGTCATTTTACGCAAATGACCATTTTTAGATATTTGACCCGGGAACCCTTATCCCTATAACTCGCATGCTTATCTAAGGTTTGCATTACCATAAAACATGTTTCTAAACAGCCCATAAGGGTTGTTTGCCCGATTTACCCATCAAGGGCTTTTTGGTCAACTTTATGTCCTTCGTTTTACGGCGAATGATCATCACTATTTATCTGACCAAATTAGCACTTTTAACTACCACATAATTATACGTACCTGACTCGGATCAACATATTGACCCGTTTTAATACCTTGTCTTCACTTATTTGCTATTTCATAGAATTGCTAATTCGCGAGCCGTTCATCCTGCGAGCATGAGACTCGACATATAATTATTAGTTGCTAATTGTCAAATGGTATCAATATTACCATTTGATCTGTTTTACCCTTTTTATTAGTTTAGGCTTACTTAATAAGTAGCCATTCGAAAAATTCATTTTATCTTAGTCTTTTCGTGACTAATTTACCGTTCCACCCCGTTTTACCATTACTCTGGTTTTTAACACTTGTTTTTAGTTCGGACCCGTATCATTCGCGTCGGTAACCATATTTCAAATATTATCTCGATTGTATTTATAACTTATAGAATGGATACGTATTCTACAAAAATGTGTAAGTTTCACTTACCTTGCATCCATGCCACGCTTTTCTTTCCATATTCGCTCCTTTTGACCCGCTTCATCCACAAGCTTCCACCTAGCTTGTTAAGCGCCAAACTATTATTCAATATTCACAAGGTGGTTAGATTAACCATAATTTAATACGATTTTCCACCTTACTCATTTCATATCACCTTATCATTCATCGTATTGGAGGTCAGTTTGACTTTTAAAAGTCAAACGCCCATTAACATATAAAATGCACATTCACATTCGACAACTAGTTTAGGCATTCCATTAATTTCCTGGTAGGCGTTATTTCTAGGTCACCGTTTTAAGTAAAGTTCTAACCAAGTCCATTGCATTTTCAACAATCCAACTAGTTTAAATGATTATCAAAACTAATTTATTCACTCATTTCGCAAGAAGTAAGGGTTCTCATCTATAAGTGAGACCCGTTTCATCATATCACTAGCATTCATCCGAACACCTAATATAATCAAGTTTTACACACAACCGAGTAGACCGCGATTTCATTTAGGCATTTTAACAAACACCTAATGGGCATAATTTTTACATATTTACAATCAAGTTCATAACTTGTTATTTTCGCCAATTATAATCACATATTTCGATTCCATCTTGACAAGCATGCATACAATCACCAAAATCATCATATAGAAATCAAGTAATACTACTTTTGACAATCATAATTCTTGTGTTCATCATATTTGTAAAACCCATTTAACCTATGAATGGGTTATCATAAATTTCAAAATTTCAAACATGATTCCTGCAAATTATCAACTAGGATTCACTCTTAAACTTGTTTTCATTATAAGTTTCATCTAAATATCACATAATCAAGCTCAAATTTCGATTTTCACAAATTTACCTAGAATTTGAGATGAATCAAAACACTAAAATTTTGCATACCTTATGATCCCTTCAACGAGGTGATCACTAATTTGTGCTTGAAAGTCGATTTGGAACTGATTAAAGCCTTCAATTTGATCAATTTGGCAAGAACTAGGGTTTGGTGGGGGAATCCTTGTTCGCCCCTGTGCTTTTGATCGACCAGGCACACTTAAGTGTGTGTTTGGTGTAGTTTATTTTGTTTTAATAATTTAGGTTTCAAACTTAACAACTTTGGTCCCCCAACTATTGTCTGGGTCTTATTTTAGGTGTTTCTAACACACTAATGTATTATCACAATACTTCTATCTAACTAGGTTATTTTTATTCTCAGTTAGTTCATTTCATTTATTAACGTCATTAACTTTTATAACATAAAGATTTATATCTTCGGTTACGACTCGGTTTATTTTAAGTCCCGTTACTTTACCCGTCTTTTAGTATTAACGTGGTTTGGTTACCAAACTCGTTTTCGGGGTGTTACACCCGATCTGACTAAAAACCGAGGGTTTCTACATCTTCCCTTGAACGATTGGGAGGCAAGCATCATCATGGGCCAGATTTGTCTGTTTCTTCCGAATCCCTCTTTCTCGCTCTTTCTTGTCTTCGTTCTCACTCTTTCTTTCTCTTCGTTCTCCCCCTCTTCCTTTGTATCACTCTGTTTCTTTCATCTGATGCGACGACTCTCTTTCTCCTCTTTTGAGAAAGAGGTGACAAGTGTCGTTTGAGAAAAAGGAAAGGTGAAGTAAGCAGGTGAATCACCCTAAACCACCGCTGCCGGGCTCCACTGTCGTAGCTCCGCCTCAAACCACCGTGGATCCGTCGTCACTGGAGACTGGAACCTCTCGGTTTCCTTTCTTCTCTGCCCTTTCTCATTTGGAGCTCTCTCACTCTCTCTCTTACTTAAACAACACCCACGACTTTAGGTATTAGAAGAAAGGTGTGGAGAAGACGCCCATTTGAGTTAGGGTTTGTTTGCGGTTTTAACTGCTTAAAGAAGAAGCTGATGTCAAGGGTACAAAGAAAACAACACAAAGTGCAATAATGAGATGCCCATAAAATAAGTAAAGCCTCTCGTACAACACACTAATGCATAAAGTTGTTGCAAATTAGAGTATATATAAGTTGTTTTTTATGGTATAGGAATAGAACAAGGAATTGTTTAGTTATTTGGCATTCTTGGTGTAAATTCAAGAATATGTAGTCTGGTTGTTGTTGGTCGTTTTGCCCCTAGTATTCGAGTAGCGCTGTGAATAATATACACATTTAAAAAAAGTTCGCGTAAGTATTCAATATTAATATAAGGGTGGAGGGAGTCGTTCAATCACTTAGGGTGTTTGCGTTATTCTCTAGTCAATATGAAGGTTCTTTCTTGACCTAACTATAAAGAGACGGATTTCAAATATGGAAAGATATAAAATAGAACTTCTAAAGCAAAAGATAATAGAAATGACTAATATAGTTGAACCAAAACACCTATTTGCCAATAATATCATATCATTTCAAGTCCCCATTTCACTCCCCATTTTGCACTCAATCACTGGCAATGGTTCAAACACATAGAGAGTGGTAGAAAATTTAAAAAAAAATTGTGATTGGTTGAAAGGGGTGGGGACCCACCATTAAACATCTCTCTCTCCTCCCCTCCTCTTCCCGCATCGGTGAGTACACACCGAAGAAACCTCTCCCCGCCCATCGATCCACCACTGACACCCCTTCCCCGTGCGGCAACCCCACTCCCCGATTCCCTTTCCCGCTATGACTCCGATCACCCTAATCATTTCGATTAAAAATTCCTGATTTTGTCATCGAGTTAAGAAGCAATATTTTCCTATGAGTAAAATTAGGGACCTACCTTATATATATATTTTTTATTCTAAAGAGTAAAGAGTGTATATTGTTTTTCTAAAAACGCCTTCAACTTAAACTAGGGCCTATATTGGATTTGGATTAAAACACGAAGACTAGCTTTAGATTTAAATTGAGCTAACAATTTAGCCCACTAAAATTGGATTAACACACGAACACTAGCTTTAGATTTAAAATTGAACCAACAATTTAGCCCACTAAAATCTTATATTTTTAGCCGATTAAGTGATTTAAATCTGCCAATGAGTTGGTTTTATGTTAGCCCATAATCCTTTGTTGCTACATTAGTGGAGTTTTTTCCTTAACACTGAAAAAAAACTATTTACCGATCTTTTTTGAAAACTATTTACTAAAATATATTTCTTGGTTATTTTGAATGTCTTTTCTTTTTTAAGCAACATATTAAACTTCTTTTTACTTCTATTTAATTAATCAAGTGTCTATTTTTTTATTCTTTTTTTTTTTTTTTTGGAAGGAGAATGTCGCAGCGGTGGAACCAAACCCAGACAATCCAATCGACGCGAGTTCGAGCCCTACCCGTAGGATTTACAATCACTCGAACCCGGCCAACCCCGAGCGGGAACCCCACCGAAGCGGGTAAACCCTCTCACCTCCTTTGCAGCGAGTGGGGATCGAACCGGAGACCTCTTGCGAGGAAACCAGCCTCTCCACCACTGGGCTACAAGCTCATCGGCTATTTTTTTATTCTTTAATTATTTATATTTTTTCAATCAACCCAATATTTTTTTTATTTCTTTGATTTTTCCAATCAACTCTTTATACATTTTAGCAATAATTATGTTTTTTTTCTCAGTTGACATTAGCTATTTAAATTAATCGAACAATCAATGAAACGTCCGTGGGATAAATTTATTTTATGTTCGTGGACACATGTTTTGTTTGTTTAGTTACCTTCGTGAATGTTTGCTAATATTCATTCATTTAAATTTTTTTATGTTCGTTCATTTAAACGAACTAACATAAAATGAACGAATAGGAATAAATTGTCATTTAACCCTACGGTCACAAATTTTAATTCTTCATTCTCGTTTTTTTTTTTTTTGTCACCTTTCTTTTTCATTCAAACATAGACATGTTAATTTAGTATTAGAAATTTTTCATATGTTTCGATAATCACATGAAGTCACATATTTCTATGGTGAATTTATTCATTTTTTAACAAGACGTACAATTGTGAGAAAGAGTTATGTATTGAAGGAATTCAATATTAGTGTGTGTCACGTTTATTATTCGTAACCAAAGGTAAATCTCTAAATGGAAAACCCATTCGAATTTAAATGACAAATTATTCATAGTCGTTTGTTTCATATCCGTTCGTTTAAAGGAATGGACATAAACAAATGTAAATGAACAAAAATAAGCGAACGTTCACGAACGTAATTGAGCAAACAAAATATGTGTCCACGAACGTAAATGAACTTCATGCCACGGTTGTTTCATTGATTGTTTGATTCATTTAAAGAGCTAGTGTCCATTGAAAAGAAAACATAAAATCAAAGAAATAAAAAAAAATTTGGTTGATTGAAAAAATATATATAATAAAGAATGAAAAATAGATACTTGACTAATTCAATAGAAATATAAAATCAAAGTTTAATATGTTGATAAAAAAATAAAAGACAATTAAAAATAAAAAAGAAACACTATTTTGAAAAAAACAAAACTCTACATTAGCGTAACAGAGGGATCTCTTTAGGTTCAGTCCCGCAAAAATAAGTGTGATGAGCCATTCTTCACCGCTTCGAGCTAAGAAAAAAGGTTATAAACATATTTAACAACCCGTATGAAGGGTTGCAAGGTCGAAGCATTGACGACACTTAGACAGTCATGTTAATATGCACAGATGTATTTGTGAAATTGTGTAATCCCTTGGATTTCTCATTACTCAATAACAAACATATATATACAAGGAAAGAAGATAATTACGGAAACAACAAAAGACAAATAATATAAATAAATACACTGATTTACAAAATAACAATCCAATAATTGTGGAGCACAATTATCGGTTAACACGCCCCCGCGGTTTGAGCCGAAGGAAGCCGAAGGCATAAACTGGATCGAAAACGTTGAAAAAGATGCTTCGGTAATCCTTTCGTGAAGATGTCTGCATATTGGTAATCGGCAGGGACGTGAAGGACTTTGACAGTTCCAAGGCGTACCTTTTCGCGGACAAAATGAATGTCCAGTTCTATGTGTTTAGTGCGTTGATGTTGAACTGGATTATTGGAGAGGTAAACAACCGAGATGTTATCGCAATATATAATGGATACGTGGCGAACAAGGAGAGATAATTCAAGTAACAGGTTGCGAACCCAGCTAAGTTCAGCAACTGTGTTTGCCACGCCACGGTATTCAGCTTCTGCACTTCACCTGGTGTTAAAGCACCGGATCGATGACGAACATCAAACATTGCACTTGATTCAAGACATGAAGAACAAAATATGAAGAACAAGATAGAAATACGTAGAAGATGAATCCTTTATATTGAATCAGTCATCACAGATTACATACCAAAGGAGTAAACATCATCTAAAAGCTAGGGTTTAGATCTTTGTGATCTAAACCAGCTTGTAGATGATGTTTACTCCTTTGGTATGTAATCTGTGATGACTGATTCAATATAAAGGATTCATCTTCTACGTATTTCTATCTTGTTCTTCATATTTTGTTCTTCATGTCTTGAATCAAGTGCAATGTTTGATGTTCGTCATCGATCCGGTGCTCTCACACCTGGAGATAGTAGGCTGTCGTTTAGAAGACCAGGAAATCAAATTGGATCCCAAGAAGACGCAGTAGCCGGATGTGGACCGTTTGGGGTCGGGGCACCCGCCCCAATCAGCATCAGAGTAGGTTGTCAAGTCAGTGGAGGAGGATGGTGAAAGTAGTAAACCATGATCAAGGGTGCCCTTAATGTAGCATAGGATCCGTTTCAGAAACTGGAAGTGTGGTTCCCGAGGAGCATGCATGAATAAACAGACCTGTTGAACAGCATAAGCAATGTCGGGTCGGGTGATGGTGAGATACTGAAGAGCTCCGGCCAGGCTTCGATATAAAGAACCATCAGAAAAAGGAGAACCACTGTTGGCACTTAGTTTAGATCCAACTTCGACAGGAGTGGTAGCCGGTTTGCAGGTTGACATGTTTGCACGGGACAAAATATCAGCTGCATAAGTGGACTGAGACAAGAGTAACCCGTTAGCGTGTTTGGTGACTGCAATACCCAAAAAGTGATGCAGAGTCCCTAGGTCAGTCATCTTGAATTCAGCAGTGAGTGACTTAATGATGTGTTTCAGCAGGTCATCACTGGAGGCAACCAAAATGATGTCATCAACGTATAAAAGTAAATAAGCTATCTGGTCCTGGTGATGGTAAATAAAAAGTGATGTATCACAAACACTGCTCTGATACCATGTGAAATTGTGTAATCCCTTGGATTTCTCATTACTCAATAACAAACATATATAGGTACAAGGAAAGGAGATAATTACGGAAACACTGAAATACAAATAAATACACTGATTTACAAAATAACAATCCAATAATTGTGGAGCACGATTATCGGTTAATTACTTAAGCATAAAACATGTATGTGTAAATTATAAGTATGATGCAAGTGTAGAGTGGGAGAGGGAGGGAGGTAGTGAGAGATTAAGCAGGAGATTGAAGATGAAAAATGCCACAAGAATGAGAGGTAAAGTTCTCTTAATAGAATCGAAAATCAAGTTCCTCATCAATAAGTGATTCTATCACATAGGGCTTGTTTTCAAATCAAAATAAGTGAGAATCTCACATCATATACGGTCAAACAGATGATAATCGGTATACTCACCGGTAAGATGAACCCTCGTGCATACCTTGATACGGGAATGTGTCGTGATGTGGATGAACACCGGTCGGTAAGTATAAATCATACCTTAACGTATCCCCTCGCCATGATTACATCTGATAAGTTGAGCTTAAGTGGACAACAATACCGATAATTGTTATAGGATGCTTATCTTAATGTTAATTAACTGAACAACAAGAGCGTTTTGGCATGACCGTACACTGATATGATTCTCTTACCCTCGAAACTCACAAAAAGAATGTCTGTAAATATTTATTTAATGCCTTCATTTTCGGCACCTCTGTATATATTTATTTACTGCTCTCAGTCTTTAAATTTGAAATATTCAAAATACCAAAAAGATTTTAGGTGTGTTTTAATATAAAATTTCAAAAATCCAAAAAGATTTTGTTTCTATCTTATTTTCGATCGTACGATGTTGGATCTCGAGTCTTCGTTACCTGAAACCTGAACGAAAACCCAAAATCGACTAAATCTTCATAAACGGTCGAAATTTGCAAGTTTTGAAAGTTAAAATTGAAATTGATAAAATTTGTTAAAACTTTCAAACTGTCGGACGGTGTTTATTTAAACAATGGTCACACGTGTGTCGTTTGTTTATGTTTACTATATTCCAAGCAGTTGTTCTCATTACGCGTTTAGATTTCTTGCATGTGCAGATTCTAAAGGCAAGGAGAACATGGTCGATGACAAGCTTCGGAATGAAGACACGACGTGAAGGCACTCAAATGATGAAGATAATCGAGTTGCCACTGACCATCATCAACACCACAAGGATCTCAATTCATAAAGATCAAGACTTTCACGAGCATAACTCAAGGGGGAGCTTATGTTAAGGGGGAGTTTGTCAACACACTTCCTACATGAAACGGGGAGTTTGTTGATACACTTTCTACTTTCAAGACGTGAAGACTTTAAAGATTCTCCGACGTTGAAGACTTGAAAGGACGTCAAAGTCTTGAAGACACGAAGATCAAAGATGATCGAGATCGAGACAAAGCTACAGCCAAGGGGGAGTTTGTTGGTGCACTTGTGTCTGTACTTTGTCTGTATTCGGTCACGATGTAAAACGATGTCCTTATTAGTCATGTAAGTTTGACCAAGTCAACCGTCCTCCTGGTTTGACTTGGCCAAACAGTTATCATTTGGTTGTAAATTATCTGTGTCGAAGGTTGGGCCATCGAAGGGTTGTTTCTATCCTTCGATGAGCTCGAAAGATATCCCACGAAGGATACTGATGGACTTCGAAGGATATGCCATCCTTCGAAGTATATGTGGATCCTTCGATGGATGCATGATCGAAAGATGATGTTTCGATCAGTAATTCTGATCCTTCGACCAGATGATCTGTGTTGGGTATATAATCCCATGCAGTGTGTTCATTTCAGTAGAGACATTGGGGAGACTTCGACAGACACACACTTAGAGAGATACTGCTGTGAGCACACACACATACTTAGAGAGTTTGCAAAACTGATTTGTAAACATTGAGCTTGTAACCGGAACCTTTCATTCGTATTAATACAAGTGGTGTTAATCGGTGAACCTTGTGTGTTGTGTTTGTGCTTGTTCTATCTCGGTTTGCATGCTAGCTTGGATTCCGCACTTGCTAGTGTGTTAGACATAACAAGGAATAGGTTAAACCTCAACCTCCGAGGGACCTACAAGTGGTATCAGAGCCGTGGCTCTTTTCCTTGTTAAAACCGAGTTTGTACAAGGTCTTGGTGTGTTTAGACACTTGGTTTAGTACCCGTTTTTAGTGATTTTCTTGCATTTATAAACATAAAAACGCGTTCTAAACTTACCGGGTGTGTTCAAGGTCGGGTTGGGTAACTTAAAACTTGTTTTTAAGAAACTTGGTGATTTCCGGCCATAATTCCGGCGTGTTCCGGTGACCGGATTTTCTGGATAAGATTTTCCTTTTTAGAAATATTTTATTAGTCAAATCCTGTTTGGTGAAAAGGTAAGGTCTGTCCATACCCTTTTGCCGAAAGTTGACTACCAACCCATCACCTTTTTCACCAACCTGTCATCTCAGTGTCAGCTGTGTCAGAAGCGATCGAAGGATATCCTTCGAAATCGAAAGATCATCTTTCGATCAAGGAAGCTTCGATAGATAACTATCTTTCGAACAATCCTTCGAAGTGTGAGAATTATCCTTCGATCCAGGGAATCTATTCAAGGATATATATTCGAAAGATAAGGATATATATTCGAAAGATAAGGATCTTTCAAATTGTGAATCTTTCGAATTTGTGAATCTTTCGAAATCATTGTTCGAAACTCAACAGTGATCTTTCGAACACTGTTGATCCTTCGAACAAATATTGATCCTTCGAACATATCTTCTGTTTAAATTTAACAAGTTTCTGTTTGTCTTGTCTTTCGAGCTTGGATCTTTCGGCTGGTCACTTATAACCTTTTAGTTGTTTTTGAGTGTTATTTTCTGAATTCAATTTATCATGAATCCAAGATGGGGTACTCTGGTAAATACAGACATGTATTTTGGTACTCCGTCTCCCGCACCGGTATCTTCTCAAGCTAATGCAACTTCTACCGGTCAATGGGCATTCGTATCAAATCAAACTCCAAGTATTCAAAGCATTCTCTTAAGCGAGAGCGAAACCGGAAGTTTGAATCGGCCTCCAAAGTTGATGCACTTATATGAATATCCAGGATGGATTGATAGATTTCATACATACGTTCTTGGTCAAAATACAGAATTGTGGTTGCGGTTCATTACAGATTTCGATCAAGCAATAGAGGTTGCCGCATCATCTGCTGCTACGTTTGCAGATCTTACGGAAGATCAGAAGAAGGTCTATGATTTGGAAAAGAAGGCATATGCCATTCTTACTCAGGCGTTAAGTAAAGATATCTATCATCAATTTGTCAGTTACAAGACGACAAAGAGGTTGTGGGACGCGTTGAAGACAAGGGGCGTAGGAAATGAAGCGACACGTCAGTTGAGACGTGAGTTGCTAAAGAAAGAGTTTGATGGTTTTACTTGTATGGAGAATGAATCTTTAGGAGACTTGACAAGTCGATTTAATTATTTGCTGACTGAATTGGCAAATTTTGAGGTTGTTACTACTCCAGCAGAGATTGTGAAAAAGTTTGCAGATGCGTTGCCACCTCAATGGAATACTTTCTTGGAAATCATGAGGTACAATGGCACTTTAGCTACAACAACCTTCAATGACTTTGTTCAACTCCTGGAAAACAAGAATCAGGAAGAAACTCTCAAGGCGAAAAGAGTTCCCGTGCCACAGAATCCTGAAATGTATTATGGAACTTCTAGCACTTCTACAAAGCCTTCATCACACGCTCCAATTCAAACAGCGTTTGTGTCTAGCACTGACATGTATGGCAATACTATCCAAGTTCCGGTCCCTCCAAAGACAGACATGTATGGAAATCTGCTGGAACCAGTCCCTCAATCAGTACCACAACAACAAAGCCAACGACCTCTCAGACCAACTGATATGTTCGGAAATCCATTACCTGTTCGATCTACCGGATCAACAGACATGTATGGGAATCCACTTCCTCCTCAATCTGCCGGACCAACAGACATGTATGGGAATCCTCTTCCTCCTCAACAGCAAGCGTGTTATGGAAGCACATCATCTGCTGGTCAGCAATCAAAGCCAAATACAGTACGGCTCGACACCTCAAGCTTTTCTAAAGTTAGTGTGGAAGTAGCAAAGGAACACATGGAGCTGCTAAACACTTTGGTGAGCGCATACTGTGGATTAGTGGAAGGTCAGATTGGTAATATTAATTTGACACAAGAAGACTATCAGCAGATCGATAAAGAGGAGATGGAGATGATGGACATCAAGTGGGCCTTTGCCAGTGCTGTTAGGCGAGCAAAGGATTTCATGGAAAGAACAGGCAGAACCAGCTTGGAGAGCAAGAAAGACACCAAGTATGGGTTTGATAAGCAGGCTATTAAGTGTTTCAATTGTGATGAACGTGGTCATTTCAAGCGTGAATGTACAAGGCCATCTCAACATGGGAACCAAAATCCTTTCAGAGGACAAGGCAACAGGGCAAATCAGAACCAAGCAAGGAACAACGAGCGCACACTGGTGCCTGTCAACAACCAGAGTCAAGCAGGACCATCTAATGCCAACCAGGCACTTGTGGTTCAAGTAGATGAAGGCTGTGATTGGTCAATCCAGTTGGGAAATGATGCTCCAGATGGAACAGCTTGTTTTGCTGAAGTTGTCAAGGATCTTAAACACGCCAGTGGTGGAGAATCTTCCACCAATGGTAGTGAATCTTCTGAAGATGAAGACAGCTCTGGTTACAGTGGAAGTTCAGATGAAGAATCCTCCACTTCAGGCAATGATCAGGTGGATGAGACATCGAGTGCGTCAGTCGATGCGGACATTGATGAGATTTTGGAAGAAGCTGCAGCAGGAACTCAAAGAAGATCTATTTTGGTGGATCAAGCTGCCTATTCTTCGTCTTCTCTCCATTCAGCCTTTATGGCTAATTTCGACAGTTCATCAAGTCAGGTATGTGTCGATGAACCCACTGCTGCTATCTGTGATAATTGTGATAGATTCCATGTTAAATGTGCTGATTTGGATGCAAACATGTCTGAGTTGCAAGGCAAACATGATGCGTTACAAGCTAGTTTGTTTGACTTGCAAGACAAACATGTTTCTTTGAATGATAAGTGGTGTGAATTGCAAAGCAAACACGAGGCTTTGCAAGAGAAATATGATGTGACATTCATTCACAATCAAAAGCTGACCGTTGATCTTTCCAAGTGCACAGAAGCCAACATGTTTTATGAAAACCATGAAAAGGAATTTAAGTCAATGATTGAAACATTAAAGAAAGATAAAACAGAGTTGACAAAAATGGTTTCCAGAAAACAAACTGACATTAACCTTTATATAACTCGTCTTGAGGTAATGCAAAAGGAAATGGCTTGTGTTAAAACAGAAAGTGAGGCGATCCGACTCAAGTTAGACAGTTATTTGAGCTCTAGCTATGTGTTGGATCACATCATTGATGTTCAGAAAGAGAAACGGGATGTCACATGCATAGGTTACAAGAAATGTCCACCACCCGTGAGAAACAATTTTGATGCACTGCCTGATGAGGAGTATAGAACTCATTTTGAACCATCTGTTCCTTTGGACGTTGAGGAATTTGCAGCAGGACTCGGATACAAGAAAGAAGTATCATCAGATTCAGATGTGTCAGCAGATACATTTGTAACTGCTGAACAGAATCAGGATCCTCCAGTTGTGATTGAGGATGCTGATTCTTCTGATGATGAATCTGATGATACTGATTCAGCAAAGTCTGATGCGGTGATAAACGAAGAGGACATACCTCTCGAGAATCATATTCTCTGTGATCCTCCTGCAAAACCCGCTAAGACTGTTGCAATTGAGTCCTCGTCTGCAAAAGAGTCGGAGAGTGTGGATTTGCTGTATACACTTGTTGGTGATGATAAAATTTATTCTGACAAAGATTTTCCAATTAAGAATGTTAATCAATCATTAATCAGTAAAGTTTTTGAGAATTCAACAAGTAAGTTTTTGGGTAAGAAAGGATCACACGTTGTGGTAACACAATGCCCTCCTATCCCTAAGGCTGAAGTTAGAAAACAATTTGGCAATCAGAAATTACCAACAGTGCAAAAACAGAAAAATCATGCCAAACCAAAAGGTGAAACACCGACTCAAATTCAAAGGAAGCCGAATCAGAAGAAGAAAAGGAATGTGAACTTTGTGAAATCTAAGGGAACGGACAAAATTGCAAAGTTTGAAAATCAATCTAATTTAGATTTTGTCAAGAAAGCAACTGTGATGAAAAGGAATGAACCAAGTAGTTCAAAACCTAGTACCTCGGGATCACAAAGTTCATCATCGGTAAGACGATCACATGATACTTCGGGGTTTGTTGAACGAAGATCATGTTTTGAATGTGATACAATTGGGCACATTGTCAGAAATTGCCCGTATCTCCATAAATTAAAAGCCAAAGAAGATGATCCCCGTGAACGCAATCACCAAAAGCGATCTGTGTCTGTAAAACAAGATCCCCGACTTGTAAGAGAAAGGGAAAAGAAACAGAGACGCCAACAAGTCAAGGTGGTTGAAAAGGCACTTAAAAATGAAGTGGTTCAAAAACAATCGGTTCCAGTTAAACCAGAAAGTTCAAAATTTTCAAAAACTTCAAACAATCACGAAGTTAAATTTGCAAACCATCAAACTGGTAAATTTCAACAGACATGGAAACCTAAAATAACCACAAATTCAGGGGGACCATCATAATTTTCGAATCATCAAAGAATAGAGGTTATTGTTGTTGATGAAAATGGAAGACCCAAGACCACAATGGCTTGGGTCCCCATCTCCAACTAATTATGTGAGTTCATGTGCAGGGTGTTCCAGGAGGAACTGTCAGTAGTCATTGGATTGTTGATAGTGGGGCATCCAGGCACATGACAGGCGACATGAAGCTTCTCTACGACGTCAAATCTATTAGAGGAGGTTATGTTGCTTTTGCTGGAGATAAAGGCGGATATATTACGGGTGAAGGAATGATTTCCAACGGGGTTGTTAGCTTTGATAAGATCAACTTCGTACAACAACTTGATCACAATCTTCTTAGTGTTTCTCAAATTTGCGATAAGCAGTTCTCAGTACACTTTGATGCAAATGGATGTTATGTGCTGAAACCCGGCTTCAAAATTCCGAAAGAATGGATTCTCTTGTCAGCTCCAAGGATAAATGATTTGTATGTCCTTGATATGAGCCAAGCTATCACAACGTCTGCACAAGCAACTTGTTTCGTTTCTAAAGCCACAGAAAAAGACACAATCTCTTAGCACAGATGAATGGGTCACATTCACTTACGCAAAATGAATCATTTGGTGTCAAATGAATTGGTGAATGGTGTTCCTCTTAAAAATTTCCATCTTCAAGACGTCTGTGTCTCGTGCCAGAAAGGAAAACAAACGAAGAAGCGACACCCTTCAAAGAAAGTCAACACGGTGGCTGTTCCTCTTGAACGTTTGCACATGGATTTGTTCGGTCCAGTCAAGCACAAAAGCATTAGGAAAGATCAATATTGCCTAGTGATAACTGATGATTATTCAAGATTTTCTTGGGTGGCGTTCATGGCACATAAGAGTGAAACCTTCGGTATTATCAAAAATTTGATCATTCAGATTGAGAATCTATATAATTTGAAGGTTAGGCGGATACGTAGCGACAATGGTACTGAATTCAAAAATCATGCCATGGCGGAGTTTTGCGCTTCAAAAGGTATTCTTCACGAATTTAGTGCAGCTTATACTCCTCAACAGAATGGCGTCGCTGAACGTAAGAACCGCACATTGATCGAGACTGCTAGGACTATGTTGGTAGAGTCACAATTGCCGATTCCATTCTGGACTGAAGCTGTGGCCTCTGCATGCTACACGTTGAATCGAGTCCTTACAGTCAAAAGGCACAACAAGACCTGTTTTGAGCTTATTAACAAACGGAAACCAGATTTGTCATATCTTGAACCGTTTGGAGCTCCATGTACAATAATCGATCCTAATGGAAAGTTTGGGGCAAGAGCAATTGATGGATACTTTCTTGGGTATTCCACCCCGAACTTAAGAGTGTGGAATCTCGAGACTAAAAGGGTCGAGGAATGGTCTGAAGTCAGAGTACAAAGGCACACTTTACCAGTCAAATGTCCAGGTCAGCCTTGGATGTTTGAGTACGATGACTTTTTCAATTCGATCAATGTTGAAGCAGTTGAAGAAAATGCTGCGGCAAGGATGTTTTTCGAGAGTGATAATGCAACAGATTCACCGTTGGTTCGTCCAATTCTTGTCAATCAAGAACCATCTTCGGTGAACAATAATGCTCTCGACAATGAGGATTTTCACGATGCTACCGAATTGAACGAATCTTCAGAGGATGATGAATTTCTAGATGCAGATCAAGAAGCTCCAACAACAGCAGTACATGGTACTTCAGAAGGTACACCTCCAGTGGATGTCCCTAGAACAGCTGAAGCTACTGCATCATCCTCTTCGTCAATTCCGGGCCTTGAATTGATTGTTGATCTCAATCTCAACAATCTTGGTAAAAACATTCCAGTTCAAGATAATCCAGAAACAAGGATTCACAATACCCATCCTCAACAAAACATCATCGGAAATGTACAAAGTGGCGTTCAAACAAGAAACATGTTGCGAAACAACAACAATGCAGGCTTGTATGCAACTATCCGAGAATCTGGTCAACAAAATGATTGGTCTTTCGCGTGTTATGTCTCACAGGAAGAGCCAAGAACTTGGAAAGATGCTTTGAAAGATAGCTCTTGGGTTGAAGCAATGCAGGAAGAGCTGCAACAATTCCAGAAGCTTGGTGTCTGGAAACTCGTAGAGAAACCTGCTGGTTACAAGAAGATTGGTACCCGTTGGGTGTTTAAATGCAAAAAGGATGACCGTGGAGTCGTTATTCGAAACAAAGCAAGGCTAGTCATTCAAGGTTTTCGTCAGATAGAAGGGATCGACTACAACGAAGTGTATGCACCTGTTGCGCGTCTAGAAGCAATTCGGATTTTTCTGGCTTATGCCTCATTCAAAGGTTTCAAGGTATACCAGATGGACGTGAAAAGTGCATTCTTACATGGTGTGGTGGAAGAAGAGGTGTACGTCGAACAGCCTCCAGGTTTTGAAGATCCTATCCATCCCGATCGGGTTTGGTTGCTCAACAAAGCTCTCTATGGTCTACATCAAGCACCACGAGCTTAGTACGCAACCTTATCTAATTATTTACTGGAGAATGGATTTCGCAGAGGTCTTATCGATTGTACTCTTTTCATCAAAGAACAAGATGGAGATCTGCTACTGGTACAGGTATACGTTGATGATATTATTTTTGGTTCTACTAATGATGTTTTGTGTAGGGATTTCGAGCGTGTAATGCAGGATAAATTCGAGATGAGTGCTATGGGGGAAATGACTTTCTTTTTAGGCCTACAAGTACAACAAACTGAGTCTGGGATTTTCATCCATCAGACTAAATATGTCGGTGACATCTTGAGCCGGTTCCAGATGTCTGATGCAACGCCCATCGGTACCCCATTGCCACAAAATCACGGAATTACTCCAGACTTGAAGGGTGAAGCTACTAGTCCCTCATACTACCGCACGATGATCGGATCTCTTATGTACCTCACAGCATCAAGACCAGATATAATGTACCCAACATGCCTGCTTGCCAGATATCAAGTCAACCCGAAGGCCTCACATCTTGCAGCTGTAAAAAGGATTTTTCGTTATTTGAAGGGTTACCCTGACACCGGTCTATGGTACCCTAGGGATAATAACTTTGACTTGATCGCTTTCAGTGATTCTGATTTTGGCGGATGCAAAATCGACGGCAAATCCACAACGGCTGGATGTCAGTTTTTGGGAAATCGCCTAGTCACATGGCAGTGCAAGAAGCAGACGTGCGTCGCTACATCAACATGCGAAGCTGAATACATTGCTGCCTCAAGTTGTTGCTCCCAAGTCCTATGGATCCAACAACAAATGCGTGATTACGGTTTTGAATTCCTAACTACTCCTATTTACGTTGATAATTCTGCTGCCTTACAGATCACTAGAAATCCTGTGCAGCATTCAAAGACTAAGCACATCGAAATTAAGTATCACTTCATACGTGATTGCTTTGAGAAAAGGCTAATCGATGTTGCTTACGTCCACACCGATGACCAACGTGCCGACCTTTTTACCAAAGCATTTGACAAATCAAGATTTGACTTTTTATTATTGGTAAACGGCATTAAGGTCAAGCAAGAGTAAAACCAACATCGGAAAATCATTTTTGTAAATACCTTGTGTTTTTTTAAATTTGTCTTAGTTTATTGATTTTAGGGGGAGTAAATCCAAATTTTGAAAAATCCAAAAACATCAAAAAATTTCAAAAACACAAAAACAATAGAAAAACAAAAATGAGTTTCCTGGCGAGCAAAAGAGAAAATGATAGTACATCAGTGGTCTGTCTAAACCTCTTTAAACCTTAAATGAAAAACGATAAGCAGCTCTATATAAGATGTATCGGTAGGCTCACAATCATTTTAAAGTGTGCAGGGTGATATAAACTTAAATCGACTAAAGATCAGGTGGGAACCATTCATTGGCATATGGTCTTAGTACCGAAATTTCGTTTGAGAGATTGCCGAGGTTCTGAAATATTCGGTCTTTATGCTGCTTATCATCTGGGTATCATGGTTGTATCTTTTACCGAAAAATAACGGGGACGCAAGTCTAGATCTTCCATGATACTATACATACGTGTACATACTGCATACGACCTCAATAAGTGATAAACAATCACATGTCCAAACAAATAAGTGATAATTTATCAAAAATTCTTTCCGGGAGTCAAGTTCGTCTCTCTGCTGTACGAAAGTACTGACCTGTTCACGGACTTGCTCCTGTGCCCTCATGCATCGAAAATCAAGTTCCTCATCAATAAGTGATTCTATCACATAGGGCTTGTTTTCAAATCAAAATAAGTGAGAATCTCACATCATATACGGTCAAACAGATGATAATCGGTATACTCACCGGTAAGATGAACCCTCGTGCATACCTTGATACGGGAATGTGTCGTGATGTGGATGAACACCGGTCGGTAAGTATAAATCATACCTTAACGTATCCCCTCGCCATGATTACATCTGATAAGTTGAGCTTAAGTGGACAACAATACCGATAATTGTTATAGGATGCTTATCTTAATGTTAATTAACTGAACAACAAGAGCGTTTTGGCATGACCGTACACTGATATGATTCTCTTACCCTCGAAACTCACAAAAAGAATGTCTGTAAATATTTATTTAATGCCTTCATTTTCGGAACCTCTGTATATATTTATTTACTGCTCTCAGTCTTTAAATTTGAAATATTCAAAATACCAAAAAGATTTTAGGTGTGTTTTAATATAAAATTTCAAAAATCCAAAAAGATTTTGTTTCTATCTTATTTTCGATCGTACGATGTTGGATCTCGAGTCTTCGTTACCTGAAACCTGAACGAAAACCCAAAATCGACTAAATCTTCATAAACGGTCGAAATTTGCAAGTTTTGAAAGTTAAAATTGAAATTGATAAAATTTGTTAAAACTTTCAAACTGTCGGACGGTGTTTATTTAAACAATGGTCACACGTGTGTCGTTTGTTTATGTTTACTATATTCCAAGCAGTTGTTCTCATTACGCGTTTAGATTTCTTGCATGTGCAGATTCTAAAGGCAAGGAGAACATGGTCGATGACAAGCTTCGGAATGAAGACACGACGTGAAGGCACTCAAATGATGAAGATAATCGAGTTGCCACTGACCATCATCAACACCACAAGGATCTCAATTCATAAAGATCAAGACTTTCACGAGCATAACTCAAGGGGGAGCTTATGTTAAGGGGGAGTTTGTCAACACACTTCCTACATGAAACGGGGAGTTTGTTGATACACTTTCTACTTTCAAGACGTGAAGACTTTAAAGATTCTCCGACGTTGAAGACTTGAAAGGACGTCAAAGTCTTGAAGACACGAAGATCAAAGATGATCGAGATCGAGACAAAGCTACAGCCAAGGGGGAGTTTGTTGGTGCACTTGTGTCTGTACTTTGTCTGTATTCGGTCACGATGTAAAACGATGTCCTTATTAGTCATGTAAGTTTGACCAAGTCAACCGTCCTCCTGGTTTGACTTGGCCAAACAGTTATCATTTGGTTGTAAATTATCTGTGTCGAAGGTTGGGCCATCGAAGGGTTGTTTCTATCCTTCGATGAGCTCGAAAGATATCCCACGAAGGATACTGATGGACTTCGAAGGATATGCCATCCTTCGAAGTATATGTGGATCCTTCGATGGATGCATGATCGAAAGATGATGTTTCGATCAGTAATTCTGATCCTTCGACCAGATGATCTGTGCTGGGTATATAATCCCATGCAGTGTGTTCATTTCAGTAGAGACATTGGGGAGACTTCGACAGACACACACTTAGAGAGATACTGCTGTGAGCACACACACATACTTAGAGAGTTTGCAAAACTGATTTGTAAACATTGAGCTTGTAACCGGAACCTTTCATTCGTATTAATACAAGTGGTGTTAATCGGTGAACCTTGTGTGTTGTGTTTGTGCTTGTTCTATCTCGGTTTGCATGCTAGCTTGGATTCCGCACTTGCTAGTGTGTTAGACATAACAAGGAATAGGTTAAACCTCAACCTCCGAGGGACCTACAAAAAAGTATCAAATCCATAAAACATTCCAACATGTGGAAAATTAATTCCTCTATTTCAAACATTGAGTACCTGACATAAAAAATCCAACTAAAAGTCGTTATGGGTTAGGAGGCTGAGGAGGTGCTGAGTGCACGCTCATTCGAGGCTGATGTGATTTTCTAGCTTTGATAAACAATAGGTCAAGGGGACAGTGCCCCCTTTCGGAGCCCAACCCCTCACCCCAACCCAAAAAAGACGCTTCAGTTAAACAAGCACCACAATTACCCACCAAAATCAACCAATGCAACAGTTCGCACCAACCGAATTATCCGTCAAACTTATGCACTTATTTGTGAGGTATTGTGTCGTTTCATTAAAACAATTGGTGGTTTGATGCTCGTACAAACACAAAACACATAGTCATCCTTGATTGCCAGAATTATTCGGTTGAGATTTTGAGTAACCCATAGAAACATTATAATTTCAAAGTGTTAAGAAAATTTTGGAATCTCGGCATTTGAAAGGGCACATAACAAGGGTTGTTGATATAATGATATAGTAATACACACGTTCAACTGAGTTGTTAAGATATCCATCCCATCCCACAAGCAACATATGTTTGAAATGAACCGGTTATATTATTCCGATACTTGGTTATAGATGAAAAGAAATTAAGAACATGATCATGCATTCAACAACTAAAAGTTAGGTTCAATTAGACAAAATGTGTAAGTTCACATGCGTATGCTTATGTGTATAGAATTACATATAAAATGGCCGATTTGCCCTTCTAGTTAATAGAATTACATATAAAATGACTTATTTGCCCTTCTCGTGATCAGAAAAAATGGATGAAGTTAACCCAGTGGACTAAAATGGCAACGGTGAAACCTTTTTGGACCCACAGACGAAAAATGAAAGCTTTGGACTAAACTAGCAAAATGGTCCAAACCACAAGGACTAAAATAGCATTTATCTCAAACCATTATTATAGTATTTCTTCACGTGACATGGTTTGGTGGTAAAGCGTCTTCTCTCTATCCCGGATGTGGATAGTTCAGATCCTACAAAAGTGCAAGGCGCGGGCTTTGATGGTTAATAAAAGTAGATTCAGAGTAGGTTAGTTTTTTTTTTTGGTTAAAAAAACAAGATGAAAACTATACAAAATTCTAAGAAATGTTTTTAGAACTCCTAGTCTCCTACAAGTACAACTTGTGACCTTTTGAAGGGTCACTATGAGCAAATCAAATGACCAATTAATCAGTGATTCATGTCAGGTTCTTAGTCAGCAACATCTCAACGTGTACTTGACTAATTATTATTTTAAAGCATCCTAACCTAAATATTATTTTAGTAATAAAAAAATGGAGACAAGTACATACTAAGACATGAGTGATTATTACTCCCATATGAAAGATACTTAAATCACACTAATCCATCAAAGAAAAGCATTAACAGGAAGTCATAAAGTGGTCAATAATGTAAAAGTTTCTTAGTAAAAAATTCCAATTTGCTGCCAATTATTGTGTTTTTTCTTGGCGAATAAAGATTGCTTATATTATATATGCCCCCCTATAGGTCGTACAAGTTTTCATTAGATCAAGAGTCTTCATCTTTAGCCTATAATGCACACCAAGAGCCATCCTCTCTAAGGGTGTGTATGGGTCCGACTTGGGCTCAAACCAAACTATAACCAAGATCAGTGGCGGATCCAGCCAGTTTTTTCACTGGGTTCCTTTTTCCAAATCATACAAGGTTTACACTACAAAAAAACATTCTTTTCCAAATCATACAAGGTTTACACTACAAAAAAAACGTTTTTTTTTCCAAATCGACTGGGTTCCTGGGAACCCAGTAAACCCCTCTAAATCCGCCCCTGACCAAGATTTCGGCTTATCTGTAAATGAAAATCAATAGGTTTTAGTTTTTCGGGTTTATGTATGGGTCTATATTTGAGCTTGAAATGTTTGGGTCTGAAAAATTTAATCCAAAACAATGAATTTGAGTTTGAAACTTTAGGCCTGAAGTTTTTGTTAACTAGTTATTAATTTATTATTTCACATTTAGGTCTTAATTTTAATAGGTTTTATCTTTTATTATATATTACTTGACATTCAAAAAAGTTATATAATCCATAAGTTCCGTATGGTTCAGGGATATAACAACGAACCAACGGTTATGGGTTTGAATCAGTTACTTATGTGCAACTTTGTTGATCAATTCGGTTTGGTTTGGTTAAGCGTTTTTTCCTCACTTCTAATGCATTAGTTTATAACAATAATTTTTAAGACAAACATTGCATTTCAACCATGTACTTATATACTAAAATTTTTTAACGAAAAAACAAGCAAGAAAAAGTCAGTTCGTGTAAGTGTTCATGTGTGTTTGTTTGTTCGGTTAAACTTAATTGAACAAACACGAATAAGTCCCAATTTGCGATTGTTCAGTTTGTTACTACTATGCGTTCACTCCTTTTAGGTTAATTTTAAACTTAATTGTTCGGTTTGTTTACACTGCTATATATTCTTATATATTTATGATTAAGCTGATAATAAAATTATAATTAAAAGTTAGGTACTTGTTAATCCTCTTTAATAATGTATAAGCGAGAAAGTTACATTGCTCTATGTAAATTAATAAATGATAAAATTGCTTGTGATTATTTAATTATAATAGTACATCTTCCCTTCCAAAAGTTGGAACTTAATTAAATAAGGGTTGTTTTAGAATTTAGTTTATTTGTTTATTGGGTTGATGAATTAGTTATCTAGATTAATTTGTACTTATCAAATGGAATATGATCTAGAAATATTCTAGGCAAGAAAATGTAGCCGAGAATTGGAGCTTGTGATTTGCATAATCTTACTGTGTAAGTGTGTATTATCTTTAGAGAACCCTAAATGACAAATATGAAACTAGTTGTAAATTTTCTAGTTTGGAATATTAACTATTAACATTCATTAAAAGTACATTATTAATTTAAAAAAACCATGAGTTATAGTTTTTACAATTTCAAACAATTAAATTTATTTTTTAGGTAGTTTAATAAATTTTATTAAAAAGTAAACAAACAGATTGGATAGAAAATATGTAAAAAAAAGTGATGTTCTACAGTTTCATCTTCCGACATGCAAAGAGTGCACAAGGTAGAGTCAAACTTAAGATAAAACTCCATTAGAGCACAAGGTAGAGAAGCCATAGATATGAGGCACTTTGCATGTCGCAACCCCCGATCCCTTATCTGTCTCGGAAACGGGCGGCTGCGAACATGCGTTGTGGTGGTATCATTTATTATTTTGGCAGCGGAAATTACATCAGGACCGTAGTTAGGAAATGTTTATCAGAGTAAAACCACCATATTTTATATTAATAACCACATGGGTAAAACACAAGTTTCTTATTACAACATGTTTATAGGGATAACCCCTATTTTATTGAATTTAAAACATCGTCTTTTATGTAACTTTTATAGCCACATTTTTTCCAAGCCGTCGGTGCTCTCGAGCTGGCTTTTTCCTAATTGACTTTCACATTGTGTTACCTGAAACGCGTTTTAAAAACATTTGTCTGTGGGAAATACTAGTGAATGAATCCCAATTTAATCAAGAAGAGTTTTATCAATTAACACAATATTGAGAGCGATCACAATGTTTATTTCTACACAATTAATCATTCAGTACTGTCAATCCTGACTGGTGGGTCATATTACACATTAGCTAACTCGTTGTCCAATTGTAACGTGTCAACACCGGGTGATCCGGGTCACGAGTAGGTTCAATACGCGTTGGACACGTGTCAACACCGGGTGCGATCTGACCTTATAGCTGCCGCGGCCCGCGTAAGGTGTAGCCAAGGGCTACGCGCCCCGCGACAGCTTATAAAATTTTGTTTTTTATTTATTTTTAATGACATTTCATATTTTGGGCTTGGTTTTCACGTACGGGGTGTATTTTAAGACATATAGTGGTATTTTAAAATATATTAGGGTGTTAGAAAAAAAAATTTCAGGAGGGTTGTTATATTGCACCAATTTGCCACAAAGTTCCACACAACAATAGCCACCCCAAACCCAATAAACAAATGTTTCACACGTTGACCTTCGACTCGCAAAGAGTGCACATGGTAGAGTCAAATAGAATGTTCCTTCTTTTAAGCGCATCTAGCGTCGGTAAACGTTCATATCCGCTTTCCACATAAAAATGTTGCATTTGCTCGGAACTCATTTTGACCATTTCATCACATAGTTACTTCTCTCCTCCATGTCCTCATACTATATATCTCATCTCTATAATACAGTTGTATGTTTTATGTACCTAGAAGAAGAAATGATAAATCCTAGCCTCTTAATTCTATTTATTTTAAAAAAAAAAGTAAAAATACTACATTGTGTACTTTTCAATAAACAGATCTAATATGTCTTATTCGGGTAATCTATTGTCAGCCCTAGACCAATCCCAAGACCATTCGATAAAACCATCTCCCCACCGAACCCGATCTAATCCTGCACGTCTTCTTTTGTATATACATCCCACCTTCTATACATATTTTATCTCAAAATTTAGAGAATAATATAAAGAAACCATCTAAAATACCACTTCATCCCACTCTCTATATTAGAGAGCAATTTAGAAAATACAAAAGAAACTTTGTTGGACCTACAAAAGAACAGATGATTTCAAGAGCCAAAACATGACTTTCTAATCAAGAAATAAATAGTTAATGAAACATTCTCCTCCTAAAGATAGTGAATCTTGAACACTATTCAGAACATCTGTTGAAGACATCAAAGATCTGTTTGAAGGATTGGAACATTTGTTGAAGAAGAAGAAGAAACCACTGTTTGATGCCCAAAGCCCCGTTAAAGACAACTGATCATGAAGACAAAACATCTGTTATGGTCAAACAAATGTTTGATACAAGCCAACAGCAGTATGAAGAACAACAGTGTTTAGCTTAGAACTAATGTTTAATGTAATAGATCAGATGTTTGATTCCCACAGATGTTTGCTAACATCTGAGGAATCTTTTCTGTTAGGAATGTTAGATGTCACTATCAGGGTGATATCAGCTGATTACAAACAGAGCTTTCATACTTGTATAAATAAATCTCATGTGTCAGAGATCTAGTTTATCACTTACACATTCCTTTTGTACGAATAGCAAAGTCACAATCAGGTCGAGGGGGGAGATTGTAAAATCATTTTTGTAATTTGTAATCATTTGATTATCAATGAAAAATAGTTTTGATATATCTTTCCATTCTTGTTTGCTCATATAATTCTGCATTTATAATTTATAAATTTGTGTTTACATCCGTTTTTGTTCACCCAAAGCATACAAGTTAAACTCAGATCCTACAAACTCTCTATGTTTAGAAGCTCAAAATCAAGCCTTTATATATATTTTTTTGTGATTGTATAAGAAAGAAAAAATTAATAAAATAAGCGTTTGTGAATAAGATAAAGATAGAAATGGAGAATGGGATGTGTAAGGTTTTTATAAAATAAACACATTTTAAATAAATGTGTACTTTTTAGTCAAATTATGTTGATAGAGAAGGAGACTGGGATATGAATGCTATTAGGAATTGAGATCATGACGTCTCTACTCTCTGTACAAGACTCCTGTAACACATTGATCATATTGTATATATGGTTATCTAAGAGAGGTATATGAATCAAACCAATAATAAAGTTAGAATTCAGATTACCGTGAAAATATGGATTGGGTGCATGCCAACACACATCTCAAGTGATTAGTATACATGCTCACTTCATGTATGTCATTCACTTGGTGACATGGTGTGTATGTTTTTACTTTGGGTATCGTCGAATATGACAACTAAATCCTTGTTTTTGTAATGTCAAATGTCAATTATGAGATTTCAGACATATGACTTGAGACTTTAGATTTTAGAGTCAATTTAGTTGACAAATTTAAATTAACAAATATCAATCATATGTAAATGTTATCATCATAGTTAGTCATTTTTATGTTTCACAATTCCTTGGTTCAATATCAAACTTCTCTACTCTGATGCTTGATTCCTAATAATTCTATATATGGTACACTAGTCTATGATTCAATTTCGGATTCCCAATAAGATGATTTGATTATACTACCAAGCTTTGGTTTAACTAGAAATTAAAAAAAAAAAACACAAAAAGTGATTGGTTGCTTTTAGGTGGCCCCCACAATAAACTATCCGTATTCCTATTAGCAGCTTGGCGATGATCTCGTTGGCGCACTCCAATAGTGCTCTTGTTTTGGTTTTCGAGACATTATGGTGTCTAGGTGAAGGGGACATTGAGGCACAACACCCAGATTTAGAATAATATATTGCTCTGATATATGTGTATCAAGTAGTATTAGTAGTGTAACACCTCGAAAACGGGTTTGATAGTCAAACCACGTTAATATTAATAAACGGGTAAAATACCGTTGGTGGTAAAAAGTAACCCGATAAATATTAGGATTTAAATAAATAAATCTAATATCAAATAAAAAAGAGAATAAATGCTTTTGAGGAAATAAAGTTCGTAAGAGCCCGAGTTAAAAGGACTTAAAAATAAAACGGGTTATGACTTCCCGAAACCATTAAGTAACTAGGAATATCAACCTAGTTAGTTAAGTGTGGTTAAAACAATAAAGGAAACATGAATTAGTTAAACCTTTTATAAAACTTGAAACCTTGAGGGACTAAAGGGTAAAATATGAAAGATGATTATAATTAAATCAATTAAAAACCAAAACACACACATGAGTGTGTGTTTGGTCGACTTTTTCACAGGAGCAAAAAGGGTTCTACCAAGTGAACCCTAAATCCATAAATTTGATCAAAATCAAGGGAAAATCAAGCCAAGAATTTAGGGCTTTAATTAAATTCGTGATCACCTAAGCTAGGGAATCCCAAGGTATGTTGAATTTCTTCATTTAGTTTCATCTTGAATTCTTGGTGAAAACTTGAAAACGAAATTATTGCTAGAATATTGAATGTATGAATGATACTATGTTGAATCCATGCTTAGGAATGAACTATGATTGAGAAACTTGGTGAATTGATGATCTAAAATATGAAATTTATAATCATCTACATAAGTGCTAAATGGGTTTTGTGGGAAGATGATGAACACAAGATTTATGTCATCAATTTGGTGCTATTCGATTTCCATGAAGTAACTCTAGGTGTTGTTATGCATGCTAGACATAAGAACTCGTGAATGATGTTCAAACTTGGCTAAATAACTAGTTATGAAACTTGACTGTTGATTTTATAAAATTATGCCCCTGAGGTGTTTGTTAAAATGCCTAAGTGAATGTTCATATGTTGAAATTATGAATGAAACGCGTAATTGCCTAACTTGATTAATTACGTGTGATATGGGGTAATACTAATTCTAATTATGAAGTCGATTTAGCTTAATTGCACATATCATATGATTAAAGGTAGTTAACTTTTGGAAAGTTAAACTAACCATTGACGGAGTCGAATACTAGTTTTGACATAGAAAATACGTAAGGTGGAATAGTCATGATTGTAATGACTAATTTAACCACCTTGTGAATGATGATGATAGTTTGACGCTTAACGAGCTAGGTGGAAGCTTGGGGAGGAAGCGGGTCAAACGAATCAATAAGGAAAAGAAAAGCATAGTTTGGATGCGAGATAAGTTAAGCTTACACCCCTCTTTTAGTTACAATACACTTACTTGTGAGTATTGATTATGAATTATGTTAAGTATTTAAAATACTATGTTCCGGCACAATACAATGCAAGTCAGAATAAGGAAGAATGGTAAGAAACCATAAACTGTGGTAAAAAGGGTAAAAACAGTAGACTAGTCGGGTGACGACTAGCCAATATGGAATTTTGAACATCACGTAATGGGGTGAACCGTAATGGGTAAAAGTGGTTAAATAATAATTCGTACATGAGTTGACGGATAGGTAAAAGATTTGAAAAGACAACATTTTGGTATAAGTCTTAACGGGTCGAATAATTCAAGGAATGTCTTTTAAGTAATAAGAACTCACGGCATAAACCGGAATATGTTCGAGGGGCGAGATGGTATTAAAATACCATCATATGTTGATAAATAGTCATTTAGACTAAATGGGTCAAATGGTGTTGTTGTCACCATTTGACAATAACACCTGATAATTTCTTGTTGAGTTTTGTGATCACAGGAATTAACATATGGTTTTGCGTTGCTATTAACTAGTAATTAATAGTGAAAGGTATATGAACGGGTCAATCCTATGATCCGAGCCAGGTACGCATAAGTAAGACTAAAACTTAAAGGTGTAATTTTGGTCAGATGTATTGATAAAATGTCCTTCATCGTAAAAGACTAAGATTGACCAAAATGCCCATGAACGTTAAATCGAGCAAACGATTCTTATGAATCGTTTGAGAATAAGTATTATGATCAAGAAAAGCTTTGGTAAGTGTAAATAAAAACAAAGTAGGTATAAATTCTTTTTGGGTCAAATACCTCAAAATGGTTTTCGTCGTAAATTAACTATCCGAAAGGGGTAAATTCGGAATAAGCAATTGATACAAATAAAATCCACCACAAAAATAGTTGTGGTGGAAGACCACTCAATAAGAAAGGTGAAAAATATGATTCTAGAAATGAATAAGCGTGGTTGATGCGTAAAAGCGCTTAAATACCCTTAACGGGTCAAAATAAATGCATAACCATAAACGGGTTAGTGATGTATAATAAACCATGAATTGAACCTTGTGTGATAGGAAACGTTATAAATATGATGTCCATGAAAATTAGGGTGTAACAAACAAGTTAGTTTGATGAAAGTATGAAAGGGTCAAAAGCTTTGTTAAAAAGTTTAATAACTAAAACAAATATGAAGATCTAAAACTTAGAAAATTGTTAATCCAGATGTCGGGTTTTAACTCCATGTGATGGAGAATCAATTTACGAACGCATAGGAAAAAGAATCGTGTAAAACGGAATTGTAAATCGAAAGTTATGTATGTTTTAAGTTTGATTAATGGTAAAAATGGGAGCTGGGCATTTGCAACAAAAATAACCCAAACATTCTGTTGAAAATGGGTTCTCGCGTTGCGCAACCAACCTCTGGATCTCAGTCGCGTAGCGCGACAATCGTCGCAGCCCGCGAACCAAAAGAGAAAAGCATCTCGCGGCCTGTGAGAGACATGAATGCTGGCGAAACTATTTTATGTTGTTTGTTGACCCATTTAACTTGTTTATACCTGTTTATAAGTTATCAAAACTAACTTTTAAGTTGGTTTTGATCATAGGTGAACGTCAATGACTCCCGGATGAAGATCAAGCGAATATGAAGAACCGATCACATGTCTTCTGAAGCTTCCGCAATGAAATCATTTTGTTCCTGTAATAACAATCTACGTAAACAATTGTTACTATATTTTGAATGATATAACTATGTATGAATGTTAACTTGGAAAAGTTTTTGAAAGGTCGCATTTTCCAATAAAATGTGTATTCATTATTATAATCGTGTTTAAATGAGACGGGTCTTACAAGTAGCATTATGTGTCACTAGAACTTCCGCTAATAGGTCCCAAACCATCTCAAATGGTCCCCAAACCATCACAAATAGGGTCTAAACCAACGCTCGTTCAAAAATCATAAATTCTATTCTAAAATGGTCTAAGAAATCGTCGCAAAATGGTCCAGGAAAATGTCCGTAAATCCTTCCAAAAAATGTTATCTCAATATGAGAGATCCCATTTTCTATCGCTAAAACGAGTTAAACGATTTTGAAACGATTCGAACAAGTTAAACGAGATGGATAAACGATTGGTTTTTGGTTAGTGTTTAGATAACGGGACGGGTGTAATGTGATGAAAACATGGTAGATACGCCGCTGGTACTTCTTATATATAAGTGTTTTCATCATATTACATACCGTGGCGTTATTTAGTTCACTTGGGTAAACGAGGTTAAAACGATGCCACATAATGATGTTTTCGAGAAGATATAAACCATACGAGTTTTATAAACGAGTTTTTACGAGATGTTTTACAATTTGGTTTACTAAAACAAATGTTTTGAGGTTAAGAATCATGGCTATGAGATTTTATAAGTTATAATCATCCTGATTTGAGATGGTTAATTATGTTGCAATTCTATTCACTTTTCAAAACAAGGGTTTTAATAAGGTATTGCAACATGTAAACTAGCCATGAATCCGACACTCTTATAAAACCTATGTGCTCGCCAGCATTTCTTTGCTGACTTTGTTTTTACATATGTTTCAGGTGGTGATTGAATAATGTTGATTGCTAGGATGCATGTTCACATAGGATCTGGACGAGTCCTTAGTGACATAATAACGATGATAGTCGATATGTAGCTTGTTTGTTTGGTTTAAGACAATGTCAATGTTTAAATATTATCAATAAACCGAAACTTTTATATCCATGGTTGTGAAACGATAATTCTGTTACAACACTCCCCGACGTTTCCGCCGCGGTTTCATTGTTTTGACGCGGTCGGGGTGTGACATAAAACTATCGCAAATTGTTTTTACTCAGCTTTGATGTCACCCATGGTCGTTGTTGGAGTAGCGCAAATCATGCCATCCCAAATCTTTATAAGCACAAAATTCATTTATGTAAACATTAATGAGAAAATCATGGAAATAGTCATGTTGACCGACATGTTTATCAAAATAGGCATTGACTTTTGAAATTTGTAAAATGAGCAAACTAATAAAAAAAATGACAACTAGGTAGAGCCTACACTATGTTTACCAAACTCCCACTTTCAGACACCTTTCTTTTTTTTGCCAAGAATACACTTTGGTCCATATCTCATTCAAATAACCATTAAAAAATTACAAGTGTAAATAGTGAATTAGCCGTTAAATTAAGGGCTAAATGGTGCACTAAGAATAGTGCCCACTTTTACACTTGTAATTTTTTTAATTGGTACACCTCCCCCTTCTTTTACGGTGTAAATAATGGTGCATTAGCCGAAAAATCAAGGGCTAAATAGTGCCAACTTTTCCAATTGTAAAATTTTGATTGGTGACCCAAACCCCCTATTTGTTCAGTGTAAATGATGTATTAGCCGGAAAACAAGTGCTAAAGGGCCGACTTTTATAGATATAACTTTTTCATTGGTGAACACTCCCCTCCCCCCTCCTCTTTTTTCAGTGTAAATAATGCATTTGCCTGAAAACAATCAAGGGCTAAAGGGCTAAATGGTACACTAAAAATAGTGTCTGCACTTTTACGATTGTAATTTTCTTATTGGTCTACCCCCCCCCCCCTTCCTCGCTTGTTTTTAGTGCCGGCAAAAACGGTGCTTGCTCCTTAAGCCAGTCGGCATAAATAGTGATGGCACTTACACTTGTAATTTTATATTGATTATTTGGTGAGATGTGGACCTAAGTGTATTTTTTTATCGGCTAAAAAGGTGCCTGAAAGCGGGAGTCTGGGCAAAAAGAGGTGACAGGTCTGCTTACTTGTCTTTCTCTTATTGGTTTGCTCATTTAACAAATCTCAATAGTCAATGCCTCTTTTGATAAACATGTCGGTTAACGTGGCTATTTCCATGATTTTCGTAACATTAATTGATGATCTATCCTTTGAACAACAAAATATTATTGACAATGACATATATATATGTTGGTGCACTTGTGTCTGTACTTTGTCTGTATTTAGTCTTGATACAAAACGATGTCTTTGATGTAAGATTGATGTAAGTTTGACCAAGTCAACCATCCTCCGGTTTGACTTGGCCAAACAGTTAGACAATGGACGAAAGATGTATGGGCCGAAGGATGTGTCATCGAAGGATAGTTTAGATCCTTCGATGAGCTCGAAAGATAACCTTCGAAGGATAGACCACGAAGGATATCATCCTTCGTGGTACATGTTGATCCTTCGATGAGTTTCTGGTCGATAGATGATCCTTCGATCAGTCTATCTATCCTTCGACCAGACCTGCTGTGTTCGGGTATAAATACCCATGCTAGTGTTCTTTTCAGTTAGAGCTTCATTTTCGTAAACATAGAGAGCATTCTGTTCAGAGAACACACACACACGAAAGTTAGAGAGAGTTTATAGAATACATCTGTAAACCTTGTGCTTGTAACCGAACCTTTCATACGCATTAATACAAGTGGTGTTAATCGTTGAATATTGTGTGTTGTGCTTATCATTGTGCTTGTTCTATCCCGGTTTGCATGCTAGCTTGGATTCCGCACTCGCTAGTGTGTTAGACATAACAAGGAATAGGTTAAACCTCAACCTCCGAGGGACCTACAAGTGGTATCAGAGCCGTGGCTCTTTTCCTTGTTAAAAACCGGGTTTTTACAAGACTTTGGAGTGTTTGGATAAAACTCACTGTTTTAGCAGCCGTGTTTACTGATTTTCTCGCTTTTCTTGACGTTAAAACGGTTCTAAACTTACCAGGTGTGCTAAAAGACGGTTTGGGTAACTTGAAAACTTGTTTTTGAGGTGTTTGGTAATTTCCGGCCAAAATTCCGGCTTCTCCGGTGACCGGTTTTCTGGATAAGTTTATTATATTTTATGTTTCAAATCTGATTTTGGCAGAAAATCATGGTCTGACCATACCTCTGCCGAAAGATTTCACCAACCCATCAACTTTTTCACCAACCTGTCATCCTTTGTCAACTGTGTCAGAACCGATCGAAGGATATCCTTCGAAGTCGAAAGTTCATCTTTCGATCAGTGGAGGTTCGATAGATCATCATCATTCGAACCAAGGAATCATTTCGAAAGACCATCTTTCGATTAGTGGAGGTTCGATAGATCATCATCCTTCGAACCAAGGAATCATTTCGAAGCATACATCTTTCGATCTACAGTTCTTTTTCGAAAGACCAGGATCCTTCGATAGGGGAGTCTTTCGAAAACCTTTGTTCGAAACTCAACAGTGATCTTTCGAACACTGTTGATCCTTCGAACAAGCTTTGATCTTTCGATCCTTAGTCTGTTTTTGGTTAACAAGTTTCTGTTTTTCCTGGTCTTTCGATCTCAGATCCTTCGGCTGGTGTAACAATTTTTTTTCTTGATCAAAAATGAATTCGATGTGGGGTGTTCCGGTAAATGCAGAGATGTATTTTGGTACTCCGGATTCGGGTTCGCAAGCTAATGCTACAACTACCGGTCAATGGGCATTCGTATCAAATCAAGCTCCAAGTGTTCAAAGCATTTTGCTAAGCGAAAGTGAAACGGGAAGTTTGAATAGGCCTCCAAAGTTGATGCATTTAAGTGAATATTGTTGGTGCACTTGTGTCTGTACTTTGTCTGTATTTTGTCTTGTTACTGAACGATGTCTTTGTTAGTCTGTAAGTTTGACCAAGTCAACCATCCTCCGGTTTGACTTGGCCAAACAGTCAACATTATGTTTGTAATTTGTTTGGTTCGAAGGATGTGTCATCGAAGGATCACTTATATCCTTCGATGATATACTCGAAAGATGACCTTCGATAAATGGACCACGAAAGATCCCATCTTTCGTGATTCATGTTGATCATTCGAGCTGTTTGTGGTCGAAAGATGATCTTTCGACCAGTCTGCATGATCCTTCGACCAGACCTGCTGTGTTGGGTATAAATACCCGTGTGTTGTGTTCATTTCGATAGTGGGACAGATAGGGAAAACAGAGAACACACACACTGTTAGAGAGAGTTTATAGAGCTGATCTGTAAACCTTGTGCTTGTAACTGGACCTTTCATACGTTTAATACAAGTAGTGTTAATCGTTGAGTCTTGTGTGTTGATTATTTGCGTGTCCTATCTCGGTTTGCCTTTTCGGTTGGATTCCGCACAACCGGTTTGGTTAGTATACAAGGATTAGGCGACTAGATCCTCCCCTAGCCGGACCTACAAGTGGTATCAGAGCCTTGGCTCTTCTCCATGTTAAAACCGAGTGTTTTCGGGTTTTAAAGTTCATATTTTCTGGAAACCTTGCTGTTTTTTTGCTGTTTGTTCTTATAAAAACCTTGTCACTTTTCTTTATCACATGTTAAAAATGGGTTTTTAGTGAAGTTTCAAGCAAAATCGGGTTTCGTTTTGTTGTTGGTTTGCAGAAATATTCATATTTCTGGGTTTGTTCTTCATTGTGTTCTTGATAGTTCACACTTTTGATCTTAAAATTTTGAACTTCAAGGGACAGACCAGGGAGTTAGACATTTTAGACGAAGTGAGAGCATTCTGTTCAGAGAACACACACACACGAAAGATAGAGTAAATCCAAAATTTAAATATCCAAAAACATTGAAAAATTTCAAAAACACAAAAACAATAGAAAAACAAAAATGAGTTTCCTGGCGAGCAAAAGAGAAAATGATAGTACATCAGTGGTCTATCCAAACCTCTTTAAACCTAAAATGAAAAACGATAAGCAGCTCTATATAAGATGTATCGGTAGGCTCACAATCATTTTAAAAGTGTGCAGGGTGATATAAACTTAAATCGACTAAAGACTGGGTGGGAACCATTCATTGGCATATGGTCTTAGTACCGAAATTTCGTTTGAGAGATTGCCGAGGTTCTGAGATATTCGGTCTTTATGCTGCTTATCATCTGGGTATCATGGTTGTATCTTTTACCGAAAAATAAACGGGGACGCAAGTCTAGATCTTCCATGATACTATACATACGTGTACATACTGCATACGACCTCAATAAGTGATCAACAATCACATGTCCCTCAAAATAAGTGATAATATATCACAAATTCTTTCCGGGTGTCAAGTTCGTCTCTCTGCTGTACGAAAGTACTGACCTGTTCACGGACTTGCTCCTGTGCCCTCATGCATCGTAAACCAAGTTCCTCATCAATAAGTGATTATATCACATAGGGCTTGTTTTCAAACAAAATAAGTGAGAATCTCACATCATATACGGTCAAACAGATGATAATCGGTATACTCACCGGTAAGATGAACCCTCGTGCATACCTTGATACGGGAATGTGTCGTGATGTGGATGAACACCGGTCGGTAAGTATAAATCATACCTTAACGTATCCCCTCGCCATGATTACATCTGATAAGTTGAGCTTATGTGGACAACAATACCGATAATTGTTATAAGATGCTTATCTTAATGTTAACTAATTGAACAAAGAGAGTGTTTTGACATGACCGTACACTGATATGATTCTCTTACCCTCGAAACTCACAAAAAGAATGTCTGTAAATATTTATTTAATGCTTTCACTTTTCGCATCTTTGTATATATTTATTTACTGCTTTCAGTCCTTACATTTCTAATATTAAAACACACCTAAAATCTGTTTTAATATAAACTTTCAAAAAGCCAAAAAGATTTTATTTTTATTTTATTTTCGATCGTACGATGTTGGAACTCGAGTCTTCGTTACCTGAAACCTGAACGAAAACCGAAAACGACTAAATCTTCATAAACGGTCGAAATTTGCAAGTATTGAAAGTTAAAATTTGAAATTGATAAAATACTTTAAACTTTCAAACTGTCGGACGGTGTTTGTTTAAACAATGGTCACATGTGTGGTTTGCTTATGATATTCCAAGCGGTTGTTCTCATTACGCGTTTAGATTTCTTGCATGTGCAGATTCTAAAGGCTAGGAGAACATGGTCGATGACAAGCTTCGGAATGAAGACACGACGTGAAGGCACTCAAAAGACGAAGATGATCGAGTTGCCGCTGACCATCATCAACACCACAAGGATCTCACTTCATAAAGAACAAGTATTTCACGAGCATAACTCAAGGGGGAGCTTATGTTAAGGGGGAGTTTGTCAACACTCTTCCTACGTGATACGGGGAGTTTGTTGATACACTTTCTGCTTTCAAGACGTGAAGACTTTAAAGATCCTCCGACATTGAAGACGTGAAGAGACGTCAAAGACTTGAAGACACGAGAGACTTACAAGAATGAAGATCAAGACAAAATTATCTCAAAGATCGAGACAAAGCTACAGCCAAGGGGGAGTTTGTTGGTGCACTTGTGTCTGTACTTTGTCTGTATTTTGTCTTGTTACTGAACGTTGTCTTCGTTAGTCTGTAAGTTTGACCAAGTCAACCATCCTCCGGTTTGACTTGGCCAAACAGTCAAAATTATGTTTGTAATTTGTTTGGTTCGAAGGATGTGTCATCGAAGGATCACTTATATCCTTCGATGATGAGCTCGATAGATAGCTTTCGATAGATGGACCACGAAAGATCCCATCTTTCGTGGTACATGTTGATCTTTCGAGCTGTTACTGGTCGAAAGATGATCTTTCGACCGGTCTGCATGATCCTTCGACCAGACCTGCTGTGTTCGGGTATAAATACCCGTGTGTTGTGTTCATTTCGATAGTGGGACAGATAGGGAGACACTCAGACAGTTAGCAAAGAACACACACACTTAGAGAGTTTACAGGACTGATTTGTAAACATTGAGCTGTAACCGGACCTTTCATACGTTTAATACAAGTGGTGTTAATCGTTGAGTCTTGTGTGTTGATTATTTGCGTGTTCTATCTCGGTTTGCTATCTCGGTTGGATTCCGCACAACCGGGTTGGTTTGTACACAAGGATTAGGCGACTAGATCCTCCCCTAGCCGGACCTACAAGTGGTATCAGAGCCTTGGCTCTTCTCCTTGTTAAAACCGAGTGTTTTCGGGTTTTAAAGTTCATATTTTCTGGAAACCTTGCTGTTTTTTTGCTGTTTGTTCTTATAAAAACCTTGTCACTTTTCTTTATCACATGTTAAAAATGGGTTTTTAGTGAAGTTTCAAGCAAAATCGGGTTTCGTTTTGTTGTTGGTTTGCAGAAATATTCATATTTCTGGGTTTGTTCTTCATTGTGTTCTTGATAGTTCACACTTTTGATCTTAAAATTTTGAACTTCAAGGTGTTTGTGCATTGAAAAGAGTGTTTTGATTAAAATACTGGGATCATTACCCGGTTGGTGAAAAACCTGCATGTTCAGACCTGAAAGATATGGTCTGAACATACTTTCTGCCGAAAGTTCTCACCAACCCGTCAACTTTTCACCAAACTGTCCGATTTGTCAACTGTGTCAGAGCTAGTTCGAAAGATATCCTTCGAAGTCGAAAGATCATCTTTCGACCAAAGGAGGTTCGACAGATAGTTATCCTTCGAGCATCCTTCGAAGTGTGAGACTTATCTTTCGTTCCAAGGAATACTTTCGAAACATATATCTTTCGGTCCACTGCTCATTTTCGAAAGACTAGGATCCTTCGATTGGGGAGTCTTTCGAAGTCTTCTTTCGATTCCATCTATCGGTCTACAGTACGTTTTCGAAGGATAAGGATCCTTCGTTGGAGAATCTTTCGAAAAACATTGTTCGAAATTCAACAGAGATCTTTCGAACCCTGTTGATCCTTCGAACAGGTGTTGATCTTTCGATCCTTAGTCTGTTTGTGTTTTTCTCATCTTTCGATCAGGATCCTTCGGCTGGTATTATCCTTCGGCTGATCAAAAATGAATTCGATGTGGGGTGTTCCGGTAAATGCTGAAATGTATTTTGGTACTCCAGCTCCGGATTCGGGTTCGCAAGCCAATGCTACATCTACCGGTCAATGGGCATTCGTATCAAATCAAGCTCCAAGTGTTCAAAGCATTTTACTAAGCGAAAGTGAAACGGGAAGTTTGAATAGGCCTCCAAAGTTGATGCATTTAAGTGAATATCCGGGATGGTTTAACAGATTTCATACATATGTCCTTGGTCAAAATACAGAGTTGTGGTTGTGGTTCATCACAGATTTTGATCAAACAATAGAGGTTGCTGCATCATCTGCTGCTACATTTGCAGATCTTACCGAAGATCAAAAGAAAATCTATGATTTGGAGAAGAAAGCATATGCCATTCTTACTCAGGCATTAAACAAAGATATTTATCATCAATTCGTCAGTTTCAAGACAACGAAGCAGTTGTGGGACGCATTGAAGATAAGGGGCATAGGAAATGAAGCAACACGTCAATTAAGAAAAGATCTGCTAAAGAAAGAGTTTGATGGTTTTGTTTGTATGCAGAATGAATCTCTAGGAGATTTGACAAGTCGATTTACCCATTTGCTGACTGAATTGGCAAATACTGGGGTTGTAACAACTTCAGTAGAGATAGTGAAGAAGTTTGCAGATGCACTGCCACCTCAATGGAGTAATTTCATAGAAATCATGAAGTACAATGGCACTTTGGATACAACAAGCTTCAGTGATTTTGCTCAACTCCTGGAAAACAAGAATCAGGAAGAAACTCTAAAGGCAAAAAGAGTTGCAGTGCCACAAAATCCTGAAATTTATTATGGAACTTCTAGCACTTCTACAAAACCTTCTTCACACGCTCCAATTCAAACAGCATTTGTGTCTAGCACGAGCTTGTATGGCACTCCTCCTCCAACAACAGATATGTTTGGAAATCCGCTTAATCCAGCTCCTCAACCAGCACCACAACAGCAACAGCAAATCAGAGCAACTGATATATTCGGGAATCCACTTCCTCCTCAACAGCAAGCGTGTTATGGAAGCACATCATCTGCTGGTCAACAATCAAAGCCAAATACAGTACGGCTCGACACCTCAAGCTTTTCTAAAGTCAGTGTGGAAGTAGCAAAGGAACACATGGAGCTGCTAAACACTGTGGTGAGCGCATACTGTGGATTAGTGGAAGGTCAGATTGGCAACATTAATCTGACTCAAGAAGACTATCAGCAGATAGATAAAGAGGAGATGGAGATGATGGATATTAAGTGGGCCTTTGCCAGTGCTGTTAGGCGAGCAAAGGATTTTATGGAAAGAACAGGCCGAACCAGCTTGGAAAGCAAAAAGGACACCAAGTATGGGTTTGATAAGCAAGCTGTTAAATGCTTCAATTGTGGTGAACGTGGTCATTTCAAGCGTGAATGTACAAGACCAGCTCAGCATGGGAACCAGAATCCCTTCAGAGGTCAAGGAAACAGGGCCAATCAGAACCAAGCGAGGAACAATGATCGCACACTGGTGCCTGTCAACAACCAGACTCAAGCAGGACCATCAAATGCCAATCAGGCACTTGTGGTTCAAGTAGATGAAGGCTGTGATTGGTCAATCCAGTTGGGAAATGATGCACCAGATGGAACAGCTTGTTTTGCTGAAGTGGTTAATGATCTTAAGCACGCCAGTGGTGGAGAATCTTCCACCAATGGTAGTGAATCTTCTGAGGATGAAGACTCTTCCGGTTATAGTGGAAGTTCAGATGAAGAATCCTCCGCTTCAGGCGATGATCATGCGGATGACACATCAAGTGCGTCAGTCGATGCAAATATTGATGAGCTTTTGGATGAAGCTGCAGCAGGAATTCAAAGAAGATCTATTTTGGTGGATCAAGCTGCTTTTTCTTCGTCTTCTCTCCATTCAGCCTTTATGGCGAATGTCGACAGTTCATCAAGTCAGGTATATGTCGATGAACTCACTTCTGTTAGCTGTAATAACTGTGATAGTTTGCATGTTAGATGTGCTGAGTTGGAAGCAAACATGTCTGAGTTGCAAGGCAAACACGATGCTTTACAAGCTAGTTTGTTTGAATTGCAAGACAAACATGTTTCTGTGAATGATAGGTGGTGTGAATTGCAAAGCAAGCACGAGGCTTTGCAAGAAAAATATGATGTGACATTCATTCACAATCAGAAATTAACCGTTGATATTTCAAAGTGCACTGAAGCCAATATGTTTTATGAAAACCATGAAAAGGGATATAAATCAATGATTGAAACATTGAAGAAAGATAAAACAGAGTTAACTAAAATGGTTTCCAGAAAACAAACGGACATTAATTTGTATATCACTCGTCTTGAGGTAATGCAAAAAGAAATGGCTTGTGTTAAAACAGAAAGTGAGGCGATCCGACTCAAGTTAGACAGTTATTTGAGTTCTAGCTATGTGTTGGATCACATCATTGATGTTCAGAAAGAGAAAAAGGATGTCACATGCATAGGTTATAAGAAATGTCCACCACCCGTGAGAAACAACTTTGATGCACTGCCTGATGAGGAGTATAGAACTCATTTTGAACCCTCTGTTCCTTTGGACGTTGAGGAATTTGCTATAGGACTCGGATACAAGAAAGAAGTATCATCAGATTCAGATGTGTCAGCAGATACTTTTGTAACTGCTGAACCGAATCAGGATCCTCCAGTTGTGATTGAGGATACTGACTCTTCTGATGATGAGTCTGATGATACCGATTCAGCAAAGTCTGATGCGGTGATAAAAGATGAGGACATACCTCTTGAGAATCACATTCTGTGTGATCCTCCTGCAAAACCCGCTAAGACTATTGCAACTGAGTCCTCATCTGAGAAAGAGTCGGAGAGTGTAGATTTGTTGTACACTCTTGTTGGTGATGATAAAATTTACTCAGACAAAGATTTTCCCATTAAGAATGTTAACCAATCCTTAATCAGTAAAGTCTTTGAAAATTCAACAAGTAAGTTTTTGGGAAAGACAGGACCACATGTTACAGTCACACAGTGTCCTCCTATCCCAAAGGCTGAAGTTAGAAAACAGTTTGGGAACAAGAAATTACCAACAGTGCCAAAACAGCAAAACCATACCAAAACAAATGGTAAGGCACCGACTCAAACTCAAAAGAAGCCGAATCAGAAGAAGAAGAAGAATGTGAACTTTGTGAAATCGAAGGGAACGGACAAAATTGAAAAATTTGCAAATCAATCTAACTTAGATTTTGTCCAGAAGGTAACCGTGATGAAAAGGAATGAACCAAGTTGTTCAAAACCTAGTACCTCGGGATCACAAAGTTCATCATCGGCAAGACGATCACATGATACTTCGGGGTTTGTTGAACGAAGATCATGTTTTGAATGTGGAACAATCGGGCATATTGTTCGAAACTGCCCATATCTTCATAAGTTGAAAGCAAAGGTTGATGATCCCCGTGGCCCAACTGACCGCAGGCGATCTGTTTCTGTAAAACAAGATCCCCGACTCATAAGAGAAAGGGAAAAGAAACAGAAACGCCAACAGGTCAAGAAAATTGAAAAGGCGATTAAAAGTGATGTGGTTCAAAAACAATCTGTTTCAGTTAAACCAGAAAGTTCAAAAACTTCAAACAATCACGAAGTTAAATTTTCAAACAATCAAACTGGTAAAACTCAACAGACCTGGAAACCAAAATCTGTTATTGAATCAGGGGGACCATCACAATTTCCGAATCATCAAAAAGTGGAAGTTATTGTTGTTGATAAAAATGGAAGACCCAAGACCACAATGGCTTGGGTCCCCATCTCCAACTAATCGATTGAGTTAATGTGCAGGGTGTTCCAGGAGGAACTATCAGTAGTCATTGGATTGTTGATAGTGGGGCATCCAGGCACATGACAGGCGACATGAAGCTTCTCTACGACGTCAAATCTATTAGAGGAGGTTATGTTGCTTTTGCTGGAGATAAGGGCGGATATATAACGGGTGAAGGAATGATTTCCAACGGGGTTGTTAGCTTTGACAAGATCAACTTTGTGCAACAACTTGATCACAATCTTCTTAGTGTTTCTCAAATTTGTGACAAGCAGTTCTCAGTACACTTTGATGCTAATGGATGTTATGTGCTGAAACCCGGCTTCAAAATTCCAAAAGAATGGATTCTCTTGTCGGCTCCAAGGATAACTGATCTGTATGTCCTTGATATGAGCCAAGCTATCACAACGTCTGCACAAGCAACTTGTTTCGTTTCCAAAGCCACAGAAAAAGACACAATCTCTTGGCACAGACGAATGGGTCACATTCACTTACGCAAAATGAATCATTTGGTGTCAAATGAATTGGTGAATGGTGTTCCTCTTAAAAATTTCCATCTTCAAGACGTCTGTGTTTCGTGCCAGAAAGGAAAACAAACGAAGAAGCGACACCCTACAAAGAAAGTCAACACGGTGGCTGTTCCTCTTGAACGTTTGCACATGGATTTGTTCGGTCCTGTCAAGCACAAAAGCATTAGGAATGATCAATATTGCCTCGTGATTACTGATGATTATTCAAGATTTTCTTGGGTGGCGTTCATGGCACACAAGAGTGAAACCTTCGGTATTATCAAAAACTTGATCATTCAGATTGAGAATCTTTACAACTTGAAGGTTAGGCGGATACGTAGCGACAATGGTACTGAATTCAAAAATCATGCAATGGCGGAGTTTTGCACTTCAAAAGGTATTCTTCACGAATTTAGTGCAGCCTATACTCCTCAACAGAATGGCGTCGCTGAACGTAAGAACCGCACATTGATCGAGACTGCTAGGACTATGTTGGTAGAGTCGCAGCTACCCATTCCATTCTGGACTGAAGCTGTGTCTTCTGCATGCTATACTTTGAACCGAGTCCTTACAGTCAAAAGGCACAACAAGACCTGCTTTGAGCTTATCAACAAACGGAAGCCAGACTTGTCTTATCTTGAACCATTTGGAGCTCCTTGCACTATTATCGATCCTAATGGAAAGTTTGGGGCAAGAGCAATTGAAGGATACTTTCTTGGGTATTCCACCCCGAACTTAAGAGTCTGGAATCTAGAGACTAAAAGGGTCGAGGAATGGTCTGAAGTCAGAGTACAAAGGCACACTTTACCAGTTAGGAATCCTGGACAGCCTTGGATGTTTGAGTACGATGACTTTTTCAATTCGATCAATGTTGAAGCCGTTGAAGAAAGTGTTGCGGCAAGGATGTTTTTCGAGAGCGACAATGCAACAGATTCACCGTTGGTTCGTCCCATTATAGTCAATCAAGAACCATCTTCAGTGAACAATAATGCTCTCGACAATGAGGATTTTCAAGATGCTACCGAATTGAACGAATCTTCAGAGGATGATGAATTTCTCGATGCAGATCAAGAAGCTCCAACAGCATTTCATGGTATTTCAGAGGGTACACCTCCAGTGGATGTCCCTCGAACAGCTGAAACTTCTGCATCATCCTCTTCGTCAATTTCGGGCCTTGAATTGATTGTTGATCTGAATCTCAACAATCTGGGTACAAATATTCCAGTTCAAGATAATCCAGAAACAAGGATTCATAATACCCATCCTCAACAAAACATCATCGGGAATGTACAAAGTGGCGTTCAAACAAGAAACATGTTGCGGAACAACAACAATGCAGGCTTGTATGCAACTATCCGAGAATCTGGTCAACAGAATGATTGGTCTTTCGCGTGTTATGTCTCACAGGAAGAGCCAAGAACTTGGAAAGATGCTTTGAAAGATAGCTCATGGGTTGAAGAGATGCAGGAAGAACTGCAACAATTCCAGAAGCTTGGTGTTTGGAAACTCGTAGAGAAACCTGCTGGTTACAAGAAGATTGGTACCCGTTGGGTGTTTAAATGCAAAAAGGATGACCGTGGGATTGTTATCCGAAACAAAGCAAGGCTAGTCGTTCAAGGTTTTCGTCAGATTGAAGGAATCGACTACAACGAAGTGTATGCGCCTATGCCTCATTCAAAGGTTTCAAGGTATACCAGATGGACGTGAAGAGTGCTTTCTTACATGGTGTGGTGGAAGAAGAGGTGTACGTCGAACAGCCTCCAGGTTTTCAAGATCCTATCCATCCCGATCGGGTTTGGTTGCTCAACAAAGCTCTCTATGGTCTACATCAAGCACCGCGAGCTTGGTACGCAACCTTATCTAATTATTTGCTGGAGAACGGTTTTCGCAGAGGTCTTATCGATTGCACTCTTTTCATCAAAGAACAAGATGGAGATCTTCTACTGGTACAGGTATACGTTGATGATATTATATTTGGTTCAACTAACGATGTTTTGTGTAGGGATTTCGAGCGTGTAATGCAGGATAAATTCGAGATGAGTGCTATGGGGGAAATGACTTTCTTTTTGGGCCTACAAGTACAACAAACTGAGTCTGGAATATTCATCCATCAGACTAAATATGTTGGTGACATCTTGAGCCGGTTCCAGATGTCTGATGCAACGCCCATCGGTACCCCATTGCCACAAAATCACGGAATTACTCCAGACTTGAAGGGTCAAGATGTTAGCCCCTCATACTACCGCGCGATGATTGGATCTCTTATGTACCTCACAGCATCAAGACCAGATATAATGTACCCAACGTGCCTGCTTGCCAGATATCAAGTGAACCCGAAGGCCTCACATCTTGCAGCTGTAAAAAGGATTTTTCGTTATTTGAAGGGTTACCCTGACACCGGTCTGTGGTACCCTAGGGATAATAACTTTGACTTGATCGCATTCAGTGATTCTGATTTTGGCGGATGCAAAATCGACGGCAAATCCACAACGGTTGGATGTCAGTTTTTGGGAAATCGCCTAGTCACATGGCAGTGCAAGAAGCAGACGTGCGTCGCTACGTCAACATGCGAAGCTGAATACATTGCTGCCTCGAGTTGTTGCTCCCAAGTCCTGTGGATACAACAGCAAATGCGTGACTACGGTTTTGAATTCCTAACTACTCCTATTTACGTTGATAATTCTGCTGCATTACAGATCACCAAAAATCCTGTGCAGCATTCAAAGACTAAGCACATCGAAATCAAATATCACTTCATACGTGATTGCTTTGAGAAAAGGCTAATCGATGTTGCTTACGTCCACACCGATGACCAACGTGCCGACCTTTTTACCAAAGCTTTTGACAAATCAAGATTTGATTATTTATTATTGGTAAATGGCATTAAGGTCAAGCAAGAGTAAAACCAACATCGGAAAATCTTTTTTGTAAATACCTTTGTGTTTTAAATTTATCTTAGTTTGTTGATTTTAGGGGGAGTAAATCCAAAATTTGAAAATCCAAAAACATTGAAAAATTTTAAAAAACACAAAAACAATAGAAAAGCAAAAATGAGTTTCCTGGCGAGCAAAAGAGAAAATGATAGTACATCAGTGGTCTGTCTAAACCTCTTTAAACCTTAAATGAAAAACGATAAGCAGCTCTATATAAGATGTATCAGTAGGCTCACAATCATTTTAAAGTGTGCAGGGTGATATAAACTTAAATCGACTGAAGACTGGGTGGGAACCATTCATTGGCATATGGTCTTAGTACCGAAATTTCGTTTGAGAGATTGCCGAGGTTCTGAGATATTCGGTCTTTATGCTGCTTATCATCTGGGTATCATGGTTGTATCTTTTACCGAAAAATAACGGGGACGCAAGTCTAGATCTTCCATGATACTATACATACGTGTACATACTGCATACGACCTCAATAAGTGATCAACAATCACATGTCCCTCAAAATAAGTGATAATATATCACAAATTCTTTCCGGGTGTCAAGTTCGTCTCTCTGCTGTACGAAAGTACTGACCTGTTCACGGACTTGCTCCTGTGCCCTCATGCATCGTAAACCAAGTTCCTCATCAATAAGTGATTATATCACATAGGGCTTGTTTTCAAACAAAATAAGTGAGAATCTCACATCATATACGGTCAAACAGATGATAATCGGTATACTCACCGGTAAGATGAACCCTCGTGCATACCTTGATACGGGAATGTGTCGTGATGTGGATGAACACCGGTCGGTAAGTATAAATCATACCTTAACGTATCCCCTCGCCATGATTACATCTGATAAGTTGAGCTTATGTGGACAACAATACCGATAATTGTTATAGGATGCTTATCTTAATGTTAACTAATTGAACAAAGAGAGTGTTTTGACATGACCGTACACTGATATGATTCTCTTACCCTCGAAACTCACAAAAAGAATGTCTGTAAATATTTATTTAATGCTTTCACTTTTCGCATCTTTGTATATATTTATTTACTGCTTTCAGTCCTTACATTTCTAATATTAAAACACACCTAAAATCTGTTTTAATATAAACTTTCAAAAAGCCAAAAAGATTTTATTTTTATTTTATTTTCGATCGTACGATGTTGGAACTCGAGTCTTCGTTACCTGAAACCTGAACGAAAACCGAAAACGACTAAATCTTCATAAACGGTCGAAATTTGCAAGTATTGAAAGTTAAAATTTGAAATTGATAAAATACTTTAAACTTTCAAACTGTCGGACGGTGTTTGTTTAAACAATGGTCACATGTGTGTCGTTTGCTTATGATATTCCAAGCGGTTGTTCTCATTACGCGTTTAGATTTCTTGCATGTGCAAATTCTAAAGGCTAGGAGAACATGGTCGATGACAAGCTTCGGAATGAAGACACGACGTGAAGGCACTCAAAAGACGAAGATGATCGAGTTGCCGCTGACCATCATCAACACCACAAGGATCTCACTTCATAAAGAACAAGTATTTCACGAGCATAACTCAAGGGGGAGCTTATGTTAAGGGGGAGTTTGTCAACACTCTTCCTACGTGATACGGGGAGTTTGTTGATACACTTTCTGCTTTCAAGACGTGAAGACTTTAAAGATCCTCCGACATTGAAGACGTGAAGAGACGTCAAAGACTTGAAGACACGAGAGACTTACAAGAATGAAGATCAAGACAAAATTATCTCAAAGATCGAGACAAAGCTACAGCCAAGGGGGAGTTTGTTGGTGCACTTGTGTCTGTACTTTGTCTGTATTTTGTCTTGTTACTGAACGATGTCTTCGTTAGTCTGTAAGTTTGACCAAGTCAACCATCCTCCGGTTTGACTTGGCCAAACAGTCAACATTATGTTTGTAATTTGTTTGGTTCGAAGGATGTGTCATCGAAGGATCACTTATATCCTTCGATGATATACTCGAAAGATGACCTTCGATAGATGGACCACGAAAGATCCCATCTTTCGTGATTCATGTTGATCATTCGAGCTGTTTGTGGTCGAAAGATGATCTTTCGACCAGTCTGCATGATCCTTCGACCAGACTTGCTGTGTTGGGTATAAATACCCGTGTGTTGTGTTCATTTCGATAGTGGGACAGATAGGGAAAACAGAGAACACACACACTGTTAGAGAGAGTTTATAGAGCTGATCTGTAAACCTTGTGCTTGTAACTGGACCTTTCATACGTTTAATACAAGTAGTGTTAATCGTTGAGTCTTGTGTGTTGATTATTTGCGTGTCCTATCTCGGTTTGCCTTTCCGGTTGGATTCCGCACAACCGGTTTGGTTAGTATACAAGGATTAGGCGACTAGATCCTCCCCTAGCCGGACCTACAAATATCCGGGATGGTTTGGTAGATTTCATACATACGTCCTTGGTCAAAATACAGAATTGTGGTTGCGTTTCATCACAGATTTTGATCAAACAATAGAGGTTGCCGCTTCATCTGCTGCTACGTTTGCCGATCTTACAGAAGATCAGAAGAAGGTCTATGATTTGGAAAAGAAGGCATATGCCATTCTTACTCAGGCGTTAAGCAAAGATATTTATCATCAATTTGTCAGTCACAAGACAACGAAGAGGTTGTGGGACGCTTTGAAAACAAGGGGCGTAGGAAATGAAGCGACACGTCAATTAAGAAAAGACCTGCTAAAGAAAGAGTTTGATGGTTTTACTTGTATGCAGAATGAATCTTTAGGAGATTTGACAAGTCGATATACTCATTTGCTGACTGAATTGGTAAATATTGGGGTTGTAACAACTTCAGCAGAGATAGTGAAGAAGTTTGCAGATGCACTGCCACCTCAATGGAATAATTTCTTAGAAATCCTGAAGTACAATGGCACTTTGGATACAACAAACTTCGGTGACTTTGCTCAACTCCTGGAAAACAAGAATCAGGAAGAAACTCTCAAGGCTAAAAGAGTTCCAGTGCCACAAAATCCTGAAATGTATTATGGAGCTTCTAGCACTTCTACAAAACCTTCTTCACACGCTCCAATTCAAACAGCATTTGTGTCTAGCACTAGCTTGTATGGCACTCCTCCTCCAACAACAGACATATATGGAAATCCGATTAATCCAGTTCCTCAACCAGTGCCACAACAGCAAAGCCAACAACCTATCAGAGCAACTGATATATTCGGAAATCCACTTCCTCCTCAACAGCAGCAACAGCAAGCTTGTTATGGAAGTACATCATCTGCTGGTCAACAATCAAAGCCAAATACAGTACGGCTCGACACCTCAAGCTTTTCTAAAGTCAGTGTTGAAGTAGCAAAAGAACATATGGAGCTGCTAAACACTTTGGTGAGCGCATACTGTGGATTAGTGGAAGGTCAGATTGGTAATATTAATCTGACACAAGAAGACTATCAGCAGATTGATAAAGAGGAGATGGAGATGATGGACATCAAGTGGGCCTTTGCCAGTGCTGTTAGGCGAGCAAAGGATTTCATGGAAAGAACTGGCAGAACCAGCTTGGAGAGCAAGAAAGACACCAAGTATGGGTTTGATAAGCAGGCTGTGAAGTGTTTCAATTGTGGTGAACGTGGTCATTTTAAAAGGGAATGTACAAGGCCATCTCAGCATGGAAACCAGAATCCCTTCAGAAATCAAGGCAACCAGCAGAACCAGAATAGGAACAATGTTCGCACATTGGTACCTGTCAACAACCAGACTCAAGCAGGACCATCAAATGCCAACCAGGCACTTGTGGTTCAAGTAGATGAAGGTTGTGATTGGTCTATTCAGTTGGGAAACGATGCTCCAGATGGAACGGCTTGTTTTGCTGAAGTTGTCAAGGATCTTAAACACGCCAGTGGTGGAGAATCTTCCACCAATGGTAGTGAATCTTCTGAAGATGAAGACAGCTCCGGTTACAGTGGAAGTTCAGATGAAGAAACCTCCACTTCAGGCAATGATCAGGTGGATGAGACATCAAGTGCGTCAATCGATGCAGACATTGATGAGATTTTGGAAGAAGCTGCAGCAGGAACTGAAAGAAGATCTATCTTGGTGGATCAAGCTGCTTATTCTTCGTCTTCTCTCCATTCAGCCTTTATGGCTAATGTCGACAGTTCATCAAGTCAGGTATGTGTCGATGAACCCACTGCTGCTATTTGTGATAACTGTGATAGATTGCATGTTAGATGTGCTGATTTGGATGCAAACATGTCTGAGTTGCAAGGCAAACATGATGCTTTACAAGCTAGTTTGTTTGACTTGCAAGACAAACATGTTTCTTTGAATGATAAGTGGTGTGAATTGCAAAGCAAACACGAGGCTTTGCAAGAGAAATATGATGTGACATTCATTCACAACCAAAAGTTGACCGTTGATCTTTCCAAATGCACAGAAGCCAACATGTTTTATGAAAACCATGAAAAGGAATTTAAGTCAATGATTGAAACATTAAAGAAAGATAAAACAGAGTTGACAAAAATGGTTTCCAGAAAACAAACTGACATTAACCTTTATATAACTCGTCTTGAGGTAATGCAAAAGGAAATGGCTTGTGTTAAAACCGAAAGTGAGGCGATCCGACTCAAGTTAGATAGTTATTTGAGCTCTAGCTATGTGTTGGATCACATCATTGATGTGCAGAAAGAGAAAAAGGATGTCACATGCATAGGTTATAAGAAATGTCCACCACCCGTGAGAAACAACTTTGATGCACTGCCTGATGAGGAGTATAGAACTCATTTTGAACCATCTGTTCCTTTGGACGTTGAGGAATTTGCAGCAGGACTCGGATACAAGAAAGAAGTATCATCAGATTCCGATGTGTCAGCAGATACATTTGTAACTGCTGAACAGAATCAGGATCCTCCAGTTGTGATTGAGGATGCTGATTCTTCTGATGATGAGTCTGATGATACTGATTCAGCAAAGTCTGATGCGGTGATAAACGAAGAGGACATACCTCTTGAGAATCATATTCTGTGTGATCCTCCTGCAAAACCCGCTAAGACTGTTGCAATCGAGTCCACGTCTGCATAAGAGTCGGAGAGTGTGGATTTGCTGTACACTCTTGTTGGTGATAATAAAATTTATTCTGTTAGAGATTTTCCTATTAAGAATGTTAATCAATCATTAATCAGTAAAGTCTTTGAAAATTCAACAAGTAAGTTTTTGGGAAAGACAGGATCACGTGTTACAGTAACACAGTGCCCTCCTATCCCAAAGGCTGAAGTTAGAAAACAATTTAGCAATCAGAAATTACCAACAGTGCAAAAACAGCAAAATCATGCCAAACCAACAGGTAAGACACCGACTCAAGGTCAAAGGAAGCCGAATCAGAAGAAGAAGAAAAAGAATGTGAACTTTGTGAAATCTAGGGGAACGGACAAAATTGCAAAGTTTGAAAATCAATCTAACTTAGATTTTGTTAAACAAGCAACAGTGTTGAAAAGAAATGAACCAAACAGTTCGAAACCTAGTACCTCGGGATCACAAAGTTCATCATCATCGGCAAGACGATCACATGATACTTCGGGGTTTGTTGAACGAAGATCATGTTTTGAATGTGGTACCATTGGACACGTAATTCGAAACTGTCCGTATCTTCATAAGTTGAAAGCTAAGGTTGATGATCCCCGTGAACGCAATCACCAAAAGCGATCTGTGTCTGTAAAACAAGATCCCCGACTTGTAAGAGAAAGGGAAAAGAAACAGAAACGCCAACAAGTCAAGGTGGTTGAAAAGGCACTTAAAAATGAAGTGGTTCAAAAACAATCGGTTCCAGTTAAACCAGAAAGTTCAAAATTTTCAAAAATTTCAAACAATCAAACTGGTAAATTTCAACAGACATGGAAACCTAAAATAACCACAAATTCAGGGGGACCATCACAATTTTCAAATCATCAAAGAATAGAAGTTATTGTTGTTGATGAAAATGGAAGACCCAAGACCACAATGGCTTGGGTCCCCATCTCCAACTAATTATGTGAGTTCATGTGCAGGGTGTTCCAGGAGGAACTGTCAGTAGTCATTGGATTGTTGATAGTGGGGCATCCAGGCACATGACAGGCGACATGAAGCTTCTCTACGACGTCAAATCTATTAGAGGAGGTTATGTTGCTTTTGCTGGAGATAAGGGCGGATATATTACGGGTGAAGGAATGATTTCCAACGGGGTTGTTAGCTTTGATAAGATCAACTTCGTACAACAACTTGATCACAATCTTCTTAGTGTTTCTCAAATTTGTGATAAGCAGTTCTCAGTACACTTTGATGCAAATGGATGTTATGTGCTGAAACCCGGATTCAAAATTCCAAAAGAATGGATTCTCTTGTCGGCTCCAAGGATAAATGATTTGTATGTCCTTGATATGAGCCAAGCTATCACAATGTCTGCACAAGCAACTTGTTTCGTTTCCAAAGCCACAGAAAAAGACACAATCTCTTGGCACAGACGAATGGGTCACATTCACTTACGCAAAATGAATCATTTGGTGTCAAATGAATTGGTGAATGGTGTTCCTCTTAAAAACTTCCATCTTCAAGACGTCTGTGTCTCGTGCCAGAAAGGAAAACAAACGAAGAAGCGACACCCTACAAAGAAAGTCAACACGGTGGCTGTTCCTCTTGAACGGTTGCACATGGATTTGTTCGGTCCTGTCAAGCACAAAAGCATTAGGAATGATCAATATTGCCTCGTGATTACTGATGATTATTCAAGATTTTCTTGGGTGGCGTTCATGGCACATAAGAGTGAAACCTTCGGTATTATCAAAAATTTGATCATTCAGATTGAGAATCTCTATAATTTGAAGGTTAGGCGGATACGTAGCGACAATGGTACTGAATTTAAAAATCATGCCATGGCGGAGTTTTGCACTTCAAAAGGTATTCTTCACGAATTTAGTGCAGCTTATACTCCTCAACAAAATGGCGTCGCTGAACGTAAAAACCGCACATTGATCGAGACTGCTAGGACAATGTTGGTAGAATCGCAGTTGCCCATTCCATTCTGGACTGAAGCTGTGTCCTCTGCATGTTATACGTTGAACCGAGTCCTTACAGTCAAAAGGCACAACAAGACCTGCTTTGAGCTTATTAACAAACGGAAACCAGATTTGTCATATCTTGAACCGTTTGGAGCTCCGTGCACAATAATCGATCCTAATGGAAAGTTTGGGGCAAGAGCAATTGAAGGATACTTTCTTGGGTATTCCACCCCGAACTTAAGAGTCTGGAATCTAGAGACTAAAAGGGTCGAGGAATGGTCTGAAGTCAGAGTACAAAGGCACACTTTACCAGTCAAATGTCCTGGTCAGCCTTGGATGTTTGAGTACGATGACTTTTTCAATTCGATCAATGTAGAAGCAGTTGAAGAAAATGCTGCGGCAAGGATGTTTTTCGAGAGTGACAATGCAACAGATTCACCGCTGGTTCGTCCAATTATTGTCAATCAAGAACCATCTTCGGTGAACAATAATGCTCTCGACAATGAGGATTTTCATGATGCTACCGAATTGAACGAATCTTCAGAGGATGATGAATTTCTAGATGCAGATCAAGAAGCTCCAACGACAGCAGTACATGGTACTTCAGAGGGTACACCTCCAGTGGATGTCCCTATAACAGCTGAAGCTACTGCATCTTCCTCTTCGTCAATTCCGGGCCTTGAATTGATTGTTGATCTCAATCTCAACAATCTGGGTACAAATATTCCAGTTCAAGATAATCCAGAAACAAGGATTCACAATACCCATCCTCAACAAAACATCATTGGAAATGTACAGAGTGGCGTTCAAACAAGAAACATGTTGCGAAATAACAACAATGCAGGCTTGTATGCAACTATCCGAGAATCTGGTCAACAAAATGATTGGTCTTTCGCGTGTTATGTCTCACAGGAAGAGCCAAGAACTTAGAAAGATGCTTTGAAAGATAGCTCTTGGGTTGAAGCAATGCAGGAAGAACTGCAACAATTCCAGAAGCTTGGTGTCTGGAAACTCGTAGAGAAACCTGCTGGTTACAAGAAGATTGGTACCCGTTGGGTGTTTAAATGCAAAAGGGATGACCGTGGAGTCGTTATTCGAAACAAAGCAAGGCTAGTCGTTCAAGGTTTTCGTCAGATTGAAGGGATCGACTACAACGAAGTGTATGCACCTGTTGCACGTCTAGAAGCAATTCGGATTTTTCTGGCTTATGCCTCATTCAAAGGTTTCAAGGTATACCAGATGGACGTGAAAAGTGCATTCTTACATGGTGTGGTGGAAGAAGAGGTGTACGTCGAACAGCCTCCAGGTTTTGAAGATCCTATCCATCCCGATCGGGTTTGGTTGCTCAACAAAGCTCTCTATGGTCTACATCAAGCACCGCGAGCTTGGTACGCAACCTTATCCAATTATTTGCTGGAGAATGGATTTCGCAGAGGTCTTATCGATTGTACTCTTTTCATCAAAGAACAAGATGGAGATCTTCTACTGGTACAGGTATACGTTGATGATATTATTTTTGGTTCTACTAATGATGTTTTGTGTAGGGATTTCGAGCGTGTAATGCAGGATAAATTCGAGATGAGTGCTATGGGGGAAATGACTTTCTTTTTGGGCCTACAAGTACAACAAACTGAGTCTGGGATATTCATCCATCAGACTAAATATGTTGGTGACATCTTGAGCCGGTTCCAGATGTCTGATGCAACGCCCATCGGTACCCCATTGCCACAAAATCACGGAATTACTCCAGACTTGAAGGGTGAAGCTACTAGCCCCTCATACTACCGCGCGATGATCGGATCCCTTATGTACCTCACAGCATCAAGACCAGATATAATGTACCCAACGTGCCTGCTAGCCAGATATCAAGTCAACCCGAAGGCCTCACATCTTGCAGCTGTAAAAAGGATTTTTCGTTATTTGAAGGGTTACCCTGACACCGGTCTGTGGTACCCTAGGGATAATAACTTTGACTTGATCGCATTCAGTGATTCTGATTTTGGCGGATGCAAAATCGACGGCAAATCCACAACGGCTGGATGTCAGTTTTTAGGAAATCGCCTAGTCACATGGCAGTGCAAGAAGCAGACGTGCGTCGCTACATCAACATGCGAAGCTGAATACATTGCTGCCTCAAGTTGTTGCTCCCAAGTCCTATGGATCCAACAACAAATACGAGACTACGGTTTTGAATTCCTAACTACTCCTATTTACGTTGATAATTCTGCTGCATTACAGATCACTAAAAATCCTGTGCAGCACTCAAAGACTAAGCACATCGAAATTAAGTATCACTTCATACGTGATTGCTTTGAGAAAAGGCTAATCGATGTTGCTTACGTCCACACCGATGACCAACGTGCCGACCTTTTTACCAAAGCATTTGACAAATCAAGATTTGACTATTTATTATTGGTAAACGGCATTAAGGTCAAGCAAGAGTAAAACCAACATCGGAAAATCATTTTTGTAAATACCTTTGTGTTTTAAATTTGTCTTAGTTTATTGATTTTAGGGGGAGTAAATCCAAAAATTTGAAAATCCAAAAACATCGAACAATTTCAAAAACACAAAAACAGTAGAAAAACAAAAATGAGTTTCCTGGCGAGCAAAAGAGAAAATGATAGTACATCAGTGGTCTGTCCAAACCTCTTTAAACCTAAACTGAAAAACGATAAGCAGCTCTATATAAGATGTATCGGTAGGCTCACAATCATTTTAAAGTGTGCAGGGTGATATAAACTTAAATCGACTGAAGACCAGGTGGGAACCATTCATTGGCATATGGTCTTAGTACCGAAATTTCGTTTGAGAGATTGTCGAGGTTCTGAGATATTCGGTCTTTATGCTGCTTATCATCTGGGTATCATGGTTGTATCTTTTACCGAAAAATAACGGGGACGCAAGTCTAGATCTTCCATGATACCATACATACGTGTACATACTGCATACGACCTCAATAAGTGATCAACAATCACATGTCCAAACAAATAAGTGATAAAATATCACAAATTCTTTCCGGGTGTCAAGTTCGTCTCTCTGCTGTACGAAAGTACTGACCTGTTCACGGACTTGCTCCTGTGCCCTCATGCATATGAAAACCAAGTTCCTCATCAATAAGTGATTCTATCACATAGGGCTTGTTTTCAAACAAAATAAGTGAGAATCTCACATCATATACGGTCAAACAGATGATAATCGGTATACTCACCGGTAAGATGAACCCTCGTGCATACCTTGATACGGGAATGTGTCGTGATGTGGATGAACACCGGTCGGTAAGTATAAATCATACCTTAACGTATCCCCTCGCCATGATTACATCTGATAAGTTGAGCTTATGTGGACAACAATACCGATAATTGTTATAGGATGCTTATCTTAATGTTAACTAATTGAACAAAGAGAGTGTTTTGACATGACCGTACAGTGATATGATTCTCTTACCCTCGAAACTCGCAAAAAGAATGTCTGTAAATATTTATTTAATGCTTTCAGTTTCTGCATCTTAGTATATATTTATTTACTGCTTTCAGTCTTTACATTTGAAATATTCAAAAAAAATATATATATACCAAAAAGATTTTAAGTGTGTTTTAATATAAACTTTATAAAAGCCAAAAAGATTTTATTTCTATCTTATTTTCGATCGTACGATGTTGGAGCTCGAGTCTCCGTTACCTGAAACCTGATTGAAAACCGAAACGACTAAATCTTCATAAACGGTCGAAATTTGCAAAGTGTTGAAAGTTAAAATTTGAAATTGATAAAATTTGTTAAAACTTTCAAACTGTCGGACGGTGTTTGTTTGAACAAATGGTCACAGGTGTGTCGCTTACTTATGATATTCCTAGCAGTTGTTCTCATTACGCGTTTAGATTTCTTGCATGTGCAGATTCTAAAGGCAAGGAGAACATGGTCGATGACAAGCTTTGGAATGAAGACACGACGTGAAGGCACTCAAATGATGAAGATGATCGAGTTGCCGCTGACCATCATCAACACCACAAGGATCTCACTTCATAAAGAACAAGACTTTCACGAGCATAACTCAAGGGGGAGCTTATGTTAAGGGGGAGTTTGTCAACACACTTCCTACATGAAACGGGGAGTTTGTTGATACACTTTCTGCTTTCAAGACGTGAAGACTTTAAAGATCCTCCGACATTGAAGACTTGAAAAGACGTCAAAGACTTGAAGTCACAAAGATCGAGACAAAGCTACAACCAGACAAAGCTACAGCCAAGGGGGAGTTTGTTGGTGCACTTGTGTCTGTACTTTGTCTGTATTTAGTCTTGATACAAAACGATGTCTTTGATGTAAGATTGATGTAAGTTTGACCAAGTCAACCATCCTCCGGTTTGACTTGGCCAAACAGTTAGACAATGGACGAAAGATGTATGGGCCGAAGGATGTGTCATCGAAGGATAGTTTAGATCCTTTGATGAGCTCGAAAGATAACCTTCGAAGGATAGACCACGAAGGATATCATCCTTCGTGGTACATGTTGATCCTTCGATGAGTTTCTGGTCGATAGATGATCCTTCGATCAGTCTATCTATCCTTCGACCAGACCTGCTGTGTTCGGGTATAAATACCCATGCTAGTGTTCTTTTCAGTTAGAGCTTCATTTTCGTAAACATAGAGAGCATTCTGTTCAGAGAACACACACACACGAAAGTTAGAGAGAGTTTATAGAATACATCTGTAAACCTTGTGCTTGTAACCGAACCTTTCATACGCATTAATACAAGTGGTGTTAATCGTTGAATATTGTGTGTTGTGCTTATCATTGTGCTTGTTCTATCCCGGTTTGCATGCTAGCTTGGATTCCGCACTCGCTAGTGTGTTAGACATAACAAGGAATAGGTTAAACCTCAACCTCCGAGGGACCTACAATATAAGTTGTAAGCCTAGGACACGAAACGTTCAACTACATCAATTTCACAAAGGTAACACCACTTGGTTTAAACTAATCACATCATCTCCATATTTGAGCTACCAATTAATTTCACCTTTCTTAAGGATTGTAATGATCAATTTGAAGGAATAGCTATATAAATATATATGTGTGTGTTCCCTCATATGTTATCAGCTCAAATGCAACTTCTTAGACTTTCTCTAGCATTTTCCTTTTAATTGCAGAAACTTATATCCACATAGCTATGCATAAAGTTCACAAAAGGTGAAATCAATGTATGCTGATCATGTTCAGAAACACAATTAACTTATATATGCATTTGCCATTCAGAAACACAATTATAAATTATATATGCATTTGCCATAAGAAATATGCATTAACTATATCCTAAAAGGGCACAGAAATAAATATTTATATAAATATGTATACATTCTCTCTCAGTCTCTCTCTCACCTCCTTTTCATCTCTCTCTATATGCACAGTTGCACACACACATATATGTATATATATATATATACACAAAGATACATGATAAACATTAAACTCTCTCTATCTTCATCATCATCTTGTCTGGAAACCAACCCTTAATGGCGAATACTGCTTATGAATGAAGAATAACCTGTATACGGCCAAAACACGACTAAAAGGCGCAAATAACAACAATTTCCAACATATTAAGGTTCAGTTTATCGATATTTTTAATGTATTTTTCTGAAAGAATATACCTGAATTTTTGAAGGGGATATTATTTTTAAAGAAGTATGCATAAGTACAAACAACCCATTATTCAGAAGGAATAATGTTGTATGGGAAAACTGTGAAAAAAATATTTGTTTTTTGGCATGGTTCACTATAACCAAGTCTCCATAATAATATCCCCTCCTTTGTGAGTGTGCAGAGTGGGCATGTGCATCATGGATGCATCTCGAGGAGGAGCTCATGGGGATGCTGAGATTGTCATTATAAGCGATCCTCAACAGATTCAAAATAAGGATTTTGCTAACAACAACGTTGATGGAGATACACAAGTTCAGTTCTTTCATGGTTTTCTCCGAAGTATACCAATAAATAAGGTCCTCTCTCTCCTCTCTCTCTCTCTCTCTCTCTCTACATTTGTTTGGCAAGGTGGTGACAATTCAGATTAGTTATGTCTTTTACTTTAATTCATCCAAGAAATAGTGTTGGAGTTCTTGAGTTTGGGAACTATCTTTTACCATGGTATCATTGTATACTAAGACCATTGTCGGTATTAATCTTCGCCGGCAGGATGTCCTCTCTCCTCCCCCTCTCACAAACCTTTTCGGAAAGATTTCTCCACGTCTAAAGCGTTGAGATTCCATCTCATATGGATTTTCTTCATGTTGTTGGAAATGTGCTCACTATTGATTTTATGAAAATATATTTAAAAAAACTACTATAAAGTTGGTTTATTGTGCAATAATGTGTTGAATAACCTAGTTAAAGGGGTATAATTTGAATGGAAATGTGCTAACTGTTTATACGAGAATATATAAGAAAAACTACTATAAAGTTGGTTTTTGCACAATGTGTTGAATAACCTAGTTAAAAATTAAAAAAAATTAAAAAGTATAATTTTAATACAAAGTATGTAGATTTTAAGTAATGCACATTGATGTTTGTGTCAAAGCTAAGTGGTTTCATTTTTTGTAGGGCAAATTTACTAACGAGCTTGGAAACATTTTTTGAAGGGGTGAAGTTTGCCGTTAGTAATGCAACAATATTAATTATTTATTATATCCAAATATAAAATTTAGGTTTAACACATGTTTTTTAGTTTTGTTTCCTATCTTTTGTGTTCGGAGGATGTCTTTTTCAAACGTTTGGTGCACTAAAATCTCTGTTTTAAATAGAAAACTTGCTATTTTAAGTGTTTGGTGCCTTAAAACACCTTTTTTACTACTAGAAAACTTGCTATTTATAGCATCTGATTTTAACAATATGTTTCTTGATTATCATACCTAAACATTTTGGTGCTAACGAAAAAACTTCAAAACCTTCCTATATCATTTGTTGCACGTTTTTTAATCCTTAAAAAACAATAAATAAATAAAATATGGGCAAGTTAGAAAAAAAAAACAATAAATAAATAAATTATGGGTAATTAAGTTAGAAAAATGAGAGAGAGAACGTACAAGACTTGCTCATATTTCATTTCTCTAAAATAAACAGTTTATTTTTCTGACATAAATCAACAAAGAAATGAAAATTTATAAGAAAAACAGCTAAATTTTGTTCTATCTTTCCATAATATATTCTTAACTACATTATCACTGATTTCAATTTATATATTTTGAAACTGTAAACTTTCCATTTCTTTCTGTTAAGCGTATATTTAAAGTATGCTAGTATATTTCTTAAGATCAATTATTATCACAATAACACTACAAAACAAATCACCTTCACCAACAACTATGTCCGTCAGAAATCAGAGCACGGGTAATCAACGACATATTCACTCTGTTGGCGATACTCATTTGTGCGATAATGTAAAGTCACAAAGATGTTTCACCATTGAAGACTTATCTATTTTGCCATATTCACAAAATAATGAACAATAGGTTTTGTCATTAGCGGACCCAAGTTTTTATTTACATGGGGGCAATCAGGAGATTAACCAAACTTTTATGGGGGACGATCGAGATGTTAATGTATAAATATCACTAATTTTTTTTTCATGGAGGGCAGTTGCCCCCCATGGTTTCTATATGGGTCCAGCAATGGGTTTTGTTATAAAATCTGCAAATTGTTTTTTCAGTGTCTTTTATGCGTCCAACGTGAAAGCCAATTAAATTAGGTCTAATAGATAAATTAATATTGTGTTAAAAGCAAAAAAGTGTTTTAAGCCTTTTTAAAATTTGGGATTGCTAGACTCTTGTCGGAATTGATTTCTATTTTTTTTCCAGCCACTTGAGTAAGAATTGTACTTTTAAAGTTAGTTTTTCTGTTCATGCGTTTGAATATCAAAAGTTGATCATAATATGTTAAAACCAATGCCATGGCTGGCCATCACCTATAATATCACATGCTATTATTATATGGTGATTGCCATCTTTTGAACATCATAATCATGTAAAGAAATGCATGCGTAATTGAATAGTACCATAACTAAAAAACTCTGGAAAGTATTAGTGTTAAAAGATATTGTATTATATTAGTTCATTTCTAAATAACTAATACTTTTTATTTAAGTATATATTAGCTGGTATCTGCAGGAAAATTAATTTTGAGCCTTGCTCATGCCAGATACAATGTTTCAGTATTCTGATTAAAAATGGCTTTAAAATGTACTATTTGAATTGTATATTCTTCATAAATCCACACTATTATTGCAACTTTAAAAAAAATTATGGTGGTACACAACTAGGTGATTTCCGGAACTACATGTAAAACTAGAGAGTTCGTTGGAGTGGGTAGCGAGCACATCAAGTTTGCTAGCGAACTCGAACTTGAACTTCTTTTCCCGCGTCTTTCCAATATTTCATTTAACATATATATAATTTGATTTTTCTCTTATAACACGTGCTTGTTAAATATAAAAAACTAGACACGGTTTTGTTTAACTTGTTTTTAGGCTTTACGATATAAATTTTATTAAAAACTGAATTTTATTCCAAATAAACAGATCGCTATATTTTTACTAGATATTAGGCATTACGATATAAATTTTATTAAAAACTGAATTTTATTCCAAATAAATAGATCGCTATATTTTTACTAGATAAGCATGTGTGTTGAATTACATCTTGGTCAAATATTATAGCTAAAACAATTAATTTATCTCCATATTTATAAACCGTTACAAATTATTGATTTATGCATGCAGGTGGTAGAAGAGATGGTATTGATTGGGAAAGCAGCATGTCCAGTAGCAACAACCACTTTTCTTGTGTTTTCAAAGTCTATGATCTCCATGTTATTCTTAAGCCACATGGGTAAAATTGAACTAGCAGGAGGGGCTCTAGCCATTAGTTTTGCAAATGTCACAGGCCTCTCAATCATGAAGGGTTTATGCATGGGCATGGATCCAATTTGCTTTCAAGCCTATGGTGCCAAAAGGTTTTCGGTACTTAACCAAATGTACATCAAAACCTTCATTCTTCTCTTAATTACTTCTGTGCCCATCACCTTCCTATGGCTAAACATGGAGCCCGTATTCCATCTGCTCGGTCAAGACCGTGTGATCACAAAGGTTGCAGAAATGTACCTAATATTAATGCTCCCTGAGCTCCCAGCCTTAGCCAATTTGCTACCGCTTCGATCCTTCTTACGAGCACAAGGATTGAACTCACCTGCCACCATGGTTGCAACTTGTTCCACCATCTTGCATCTCCCTATCAACTACTTTTTTATTAGTTACTTAAAATTAGGGGTGAAAGGGATAGCTATGGCGTCGACTTGTTTCTCATATAACATGAATATCGGATTGTTGATCTATCTTTTCATGTCGAAAAACACGATTAAGCCTTGGGCTGCTAAGAATAGGGCCAGTTTGTTGTCCATTTTTCAGGGTTGGGGGCCATTGTTGAGTATGGCCATACCTAGTTTGTTTTCAGTTTGTTTAGAGTGGTGGTGGTATGAGATCATTCTTTTTCTTAGTGGGCTACTAGAGAATCCTCAATCTTGTGTTGCAGCTACAGGATTAATCATGCAAACCACTGGTGTTATTTATGTGATACCATTTTCTTTGAGCTTAAGTATATCACAACGTGTTGGGAACGAGCTAGGTGCTGGTCAACCTGCTCGTGCTCGATGGGCAGCAATCGTCGGGATCTCAATTGCCTTCGTATATGGGCTCATGGTGTTTGGATTATCTGTTGCTTTGAGAAATGTTTATGGGAAATTATACACTAATGAGGTCCAAGTCCTTGCATTGCTTTCCTCATCTATGCCAGTGACAGGTCTGGCTGAGGTGGGAAACGCACCACAGACTGCTGCCTGTGGTGCGTTAACAGGGTCAGCCAGACCTAAAGTAGGCGTTAGAATAAACATCGCGGCTTTCTACCTTGTAGGGCTTCCAATGTCGGTTGTTCTTGCCTTTGTTTTGAATATAGGTTATCGAGGACTATGGCTAGGGTTAGTTGCATCACAGGCAGCTTGTGCTTCATTAATGATGTATACATTGGTGAAAACCAACTGGAGAGATCAAGCTAAAAGAGCAGAAGAATTGACTTTGGCTATGGATAAAGATGATGAAACTGAACTTAATGAACTTGTGACGTGATGGTCATTTTGCTTCATGATTTTTTACCAGCAAAAAGTATAGTCATTTTAGGCTTCATTAATTTCAAGAGTGAATATCATTATTTTTTATTTAAATTAATTTATTCTTTTGGCCACTCATTCTTTCTTTTGTTGAAAGAAGTTAATCAAATAATACATAGGAAGTTAAGGCAACCATGCAAGAGTATACTTTTCACATTACTCTTTGTTGTAAATTTTCGTTTATCCATCAGATATTTATTCTTCTCAATTACTTCTTTGTCATTTGTAGATGTGCTTAATTACAAATAATAATTCACACATGGGTCAACAAATGGACCATGACCTAGTGTTTGTGTTCTAGTGGTATGTAATATTATAATTTGATTAGGCTTTCTTTATAATTAACCTTATTCTATCTTTTATAAATAGTTGATTACAATATCTTTTTGTCTCCTCTTCTGCAACCTATTGATTGGTTTTGATTGGTTGTCGCCCATCTTTCTTATCGTCCTCCTTGCGTGATAAGTTTTCTCTCTCTTCTTCACCCTCACATCTTAGCGCGGGAACGCATTGCATGCATATAACAATTAGGTTTTATTATATTTCTTGTGTTAGCGTTGTGCCGCCACAATCATAATTCGTGCAACCACAATCGTAACTCCTATCACCATACACTATTGTTGTGCCTCTTATGGTCGCCGCTATGAGCTTTGATCTATTGTCGTTGTTTCCCGCCACAGAGACTGTATGTTCTTCTTGTATCAACATATTCATTGTTTTTGCCCCGGTGAAAGCATTTGAATTTATCTCCCTCCAACTACGGAGTAGTATTATGTAAAATATTTTTACTTATGGATTATTGTACTATTTCCACCATGATTAATTAAGAGATTTGGTTTTCATTGTCTTTACTCTAACCTCCTAAATTTTATTTTATTTTATTTTTTTTGAAAGAATTAACAGATGTATTATACACGTTTTTAAGGTTGTTGCACCAAAAAAGGTTCCAAGCCATTAATTAAAAAGAACTAGTTTTTCTGTAACATATATAAAAGAAACTTGTTTTTTTTATTTGTTCGGCGTTTATTTTTTACTTTTTTTTGTGTGCAACACCCTTAAAAACATGTATATTACATGTGTTATTTTTTTTTAAATAAAAATTGAGAGGTTAAAGTTTTTGGGGGGTTTTTCTCCCTAACTTGGGTTTCATGTGTAGTTCATCAATAATACATGATAACTCAAATGTTTTATTATTGGGTGATGCTAAATGCACCCCCTTTTTACTGAACGTACCCCCTTTTCTTTATATTTTACATTAATACAAGTTAAACCTTTTTGTTTGTTTTTTGTCATTTTTATCCTTTATTTTATGTTTTGTAATTTCACCGTACTTATGAGTAGATGAGACTGTGATTTCATTACAATATATTGTCTTTAATTGGGACAAAATCAATTTATACGTTGTCTTTTACAATCCAAATAAAATAAGTTTGTAAAACTAAGTTTTTTTTAATATTGATTGAGGTTGTGTATTGCCCATCGATCTGCCTCTATACGACATATTATTTTTATTTATTCTGTAAAACGGGTACATAAATGTTGAAAAATGAAGTATCAATCTTAAATACAATAAACTTACGTTAGGATGAGATTGAGTTTGTTTGTTTTTTCATTTTCTTGTCCCGTTCTGTCTTTTTCCTGTATTTTTTATGAATGGCTAATGTTACTCTTCCAAACTTCTATATTTACAAATAAATTACCTTTGTTTAGGATTAAACCCAAGATCTCAAACTAAAAGATAAGAGCCTCTACCAAGGGAGTTAGTCTCACTTTTTTTCCTGTATTTGTTTCCAGCATCTAGCTGGTGGGCTTTTGCCCTTCTAATGTCATTGCTGTTCTAAAAAAACTTACGTTAACTATGACTTCACTTTTTACATGAATTTTTATTTTCCTTATTCGATGGTGTTGATGTTATAGCATGATACATCTATATGAGATGAATTTAATTTATTGTTGTTAGCATGTCAAATATAAAAGATTAGTCAGCTAATATTATTTATTTAAAAATAAATCTACGTAAATTTGCATCTCTTTTATTTGGAATAGCCTCTGATAAAATTATAATACATAAATTAGTTAAGTATTAATATATATTATAAAAGTATAGTTAGTAAATGAATTTAGAAGATTATTAAGTAAGCCGATTTTTAAAATAGAAAATAAGGAACATAACACATAAATAAACCAAGTAATAGTATATATTATAAAAGTATAGTTACGTGAATGAATTTGATTTTTAAAATAAAAACAAGAAACTTTAAAAGGGTGCAATTTAACAAAGTTTAAACTAATATTTTTGGAAAGGTGGTATGATTAGTAAAAATGGAGGTGCATTTAGCCAATCCCTTTATTATTCTATAAATATAAAGGTCATACAAAACGAGCAAAGAAATTTCAAACAAGAAGTTTATCATAATTTGGTCGTTAAATTCGGTCGCAAAATAACCACCACTAGCAAAACAAAATTATTTTTTTTTTGAACGGCAAATTTGGATCACTGACGGACCACTGGAGTATCATCGTGCCACCAGCGGAACCACCCGGTCATATCCATCTCCACTAGGCAATAATGCCTATACACCAATTCAGGAGGAAACTCAATAAATCTGGAAAAAAACCCCCTTGTGGGAATCAAACTCATGATCTAATGGTCATAAGTCTTATCCCACCCACAAGATACCACTAGGCTATAATGCCATGGGTAGCAAAACAAAATTATTCACACGGATTTTTGTAATCACTTTTATGCCACGCATGCCAATTTCCAAGTAGTATATATATTTAAATAAGAGTTCGTAGTGATATGTAATTAAGCTACTGATATTTGATGGATTTGATTCCAAACATAAGGTGAAAAGACGACCTAAGATTCAACTTAATACCGTGTGTTATAGTTTTACAAATTTTTACTATCACGTCATAAATTAGCTGTCATATCACTGTCACACAGGCATAAGCTTTCACTCACTTTTTTCACCTTTAACATGTAATGGTTTCACAAATTTTTTACTATTCACTACTTATTAAAATAATATTTAATTAAATAAGTTTAAAAAAGGTGATTACGTGTTGCATCCTGCTAATTGGCCATATGAAAACCTCCATTGCACCAGCGCTAGCCTCTCCTCACGTTGATCACACCTCTCTTGGAGAGGTGTACGGTGTACCACGCCCATAACGCCATCCGTCTATGCCACATGACAAAGCGTTATTTCATAACAATCAGGCTGATAATCCAATCAACGTAACCAAGAGACAAAATTTGATAAAAGACACTTGTTAATAAGTATTACAAAAGTATTTATATCGAGCTTCACAGAAAAGTAATCATTTTCTACCTTGTATCGACCAAGCATGTCACATGATTTTTCATTATATTTATGACATTCTTTTAGTTTAGCAAAGGACATAAAAGTAATTAATTTTTGTTCTTCTTTTCTACTATAATACTTCATACAACTTTTCGTGACCAATCAATTAATACTAATTTATGCCATCATGCATGTTTAGCATCTTGAAAGATTCTCCAACATCACCTCGGACCACAACATAACTACAAAAAGGTTCATGATCGAATAACTCTTTAACGTCTTCTTCAACACATGAATACTTGTGTTTCCCGGACCACATTGGACCAGTAAGGGTTATGAACCAAAGCTAACAATTGTAAATGAAAACAATATGAAAAAATAATGATAGTTAATTTATTAATATATAGGTTAGGTAAATTTTAATTAAATATCATTTTCTAAAGATGAAGTTCATGTTGAAAGTAACGAGTTTAAGCCAATAGCTTTAGCATCACATGATTATCATTTTTTTAGTTTTAATTCAGGAAAGATTAATGCACGCTCGTGAATGTGAACTACATTTTAAGAGTGTATTAGTGTACGAAGTATTATATTTAAATCTTAATTATCATCTTCATTTAGTATTACACAACATTTAATGCTTCAGACCTCTTTATTGGTTCAGCATTTAATGAATCAGACTGTTTGTTTCACGAGCAGATGTCTGAATAGTTCAAACATTTGTCTCTGAATGGTTAAGCATTATACTGAGTCTGAATGGTTAAGACCTCTAAAATGAATTGGTTAGACATTTGCCTCTGAACAGTTGAGCATTATACTGGCTCTTAGGGCTGTAAACGAACCGAACGTTCAGCGAACAGTTCGTGAACCGTTCGGCGGGAAGTTCGTTCATGTTCGTTCGTTTAAATGAACGAACATGAACAAAGGTCTCGTTTGTTCGATTGTGTTCGTGAACGTTCGGTAAGGTGTTCGTGAACGTGTTCGTGAACATTCGTTGATTTGCGTTCGTTTATGTCCGTATGTTTGTGTTTTAATTGAAGATCTTTGTATTTTCTTATATTTTATTTGTACTTTTTATATTATTAAACTTTTATTTATTTTATTACCCTGACAGTTAAACTAGGAAACCCACTTTCACCTTGTTTATGCATCATTTCCCTTTCATTTCTCATTATTTACATTGGCTAATACGATCGACCTCCATTCCACAATAAGGGATTCAAGTTCGAGTGCTACTCTCTAGGCCATCTATCTTTATCCTTCGTCGCGTTCGCCAAATTTATTTGTGTTCGTTTGTGTTCGTGAACCGTTCGCGAACACGCTCATTTCCTTAATGAACGAACACGAACATAAAATCTCGTTCGGTAAGTGTTCATGAACCGTTCGTGAACACATTTATTTCCTTAACGAACGAACACGAACAAAGCTTTGTTCGTGTTCGTTCGGTTCGTTTACAGCCCTACTGGCTCTTAATGGTTCAGACCTCTCACTAGTTCAGCACTTAATGACTCAGACCTCTTACTGGTTCAGCACTTAACCATTCAAAAGTTGCCAAACAGCCCCTTAATGAATCAGACTGTTTGTTTCACGAGCAGATGTCTGAATTGTTTAAACATTTGCCTCTAAATGGTTAAGCATTATACTGTTAAGATCTCTAAACTGAATTGCTGAGACATTTGTCTCTGTATGGTTAAGCAGTATACTGGATCTTAATAGTTCGGATCTCTTACTAGTTCCGCACTTAATATAGTTCAGACCTCTTACTGGTTCAGCATTTAACCATTTAGAAGTTGTCAAACAGTCCCTTAGGGGCTGTTTGTTTACATCTTAATGAGGCTATTAATGGTTCAGACCTCTTACTAGTTCAGGACTTAATGGTTCAGACTGTTTGTTTCATGAGCATGGTTCAAACATTTGCCTCTGAATCGTTAAGATTTATACAGAGTCTGAATGGTTAAGACCTCTAATCTGAATTGTTCAGACATTTACCTCTGAACGGTTAATCATTATACAGGCTCTTAATGGTTCAGCTCTTTTAATGGTTCAGACCTCTTAATGGTTCACCACTTAATGGTTCAACACTTAACCATTCAGATGTTGCCAAACAGCCCTTTGTACAAAATATTATATTTAAATCTTAGTTATCACCTTGGTATTAATGCAATTCGGAATAGTGTACAAAGTATTATATTTAAATCTTAATTATCATCTTGATATTAATGCAATTAGGATAAGCATACCTAGTGGGCGGGGTTTGCTTGATTATTCTTTGTTGGAAATTTCGTGATATCACGTTCTTAAGAGTTGTATATTCGTTTGAACATAAAAGTAAATAAAAATTAATGGAAATGAATATATACCACAACTTAGAGCCTAAAATTTGCTATCATGTAATTAATTTTGGGTTTTTTATATTTTTATCTTTAAATGATATCTATCTTTGTCAGGGCCGGCTCAACCATTTTGGTGGCCTAAGGCGAAGTAAAATATTGTGGCCTTTTTCCCAAAAAAAAATGTATGTAACTGAAAGTTAAACTTGAAGGGCCTAAGTGTAATTATTTGAAAGATTGTGTTAAAATTTAAAAACAAGGAAAAAAAAGTTGAAACAGGGATTCGAACCCAGGTCTAACCAACATCCATACATACACAAAACCACTACACTACCAACCATCAATCTATTGAAACCCACACTCTAAATCTTTTATAAATGGATTGTGGTTTCATCAAATAACGAAGACCCTATAGTTTTGGTGGCCCAAGGCCCAAGCCTTATTTGGCTTACCCTTGGGCCGGCCCTGATCTTTGTTATTATCTATGGGGTCTATAAATCATAAACTTTGCATTCACTTTCAAGAATTGATATACTAAGTTTGAAATGAGAAAGACAGGTAAGCCTATTATTTTAGATCTTCAAATAAAACAAACTAACCAAAGAGATTTAATAAGCCAATGCGTTGAATATAGGAAGTCTATCATAGGTGATTTTCAGTTTCTAGGTGAGAGTCTTATGTCATAGAAAAGGAAGAAGTAAACAATGGTATTAATCTCAAGAGTTAAATGTCATTTTAGCCCCTTTGGTTTAGGTCATTTTGTCAATTTAGTCCAAAGGTTTCATTTTTCCTCTGTAGGTCCAAAAAGGTTTCATCGTTAAACCAATCTATATATATATATATATATATATAAACATGATAAATAAGGGCTTATGTGTCATATTGTGAGGGCTTGGAAAATGAGGTGGCATCACCATAGGGCTTCTTGAAATTGGTTTTGGCTCCAAAAACTTCCACCCTTTTAATCCTAAAGATCGCGGCATCCGAATGGCAAAGATCCGACCCGCCCACCCGAAATATTGGAAACCCTAGCGCCTCCTTCACATTTTCTGCATATCGAAGAGTCTTTGTTCGATTTGATGATCTGCGATTTGGGTGCCCGGCTTATTCCAAGGGGGGTTGTTTGATTCTTAACATTCAATCTGCTTTCGAAACCTTCTTCAATTCCTTGCTTCGATCTAGGCTTCTTCAGGTTTGATTGTCCAAGCGACAACACATTTGGTAGAATTATGTATCCTTTGATTTATCAACACTCTATTCTATAATTGATTTGCTTGATTTACGTTATGCTTTATTGATTTAGGTTTTCATCAACAGACACATGACCAATCTGGGTCGATTCTCTTCGATACAGGCTCACTTTTCTGAAACCCTAAATCTCGAAACGCGATTCTCCTTCAATAGTTCTCCGCGAATTCATCATTCAGGTATCTGGATTGTTTTATTGTCTAATCAATCATATACAGTGTTTAATTGAGTAGTTTTTTAGCGTTTTTGATGCTTTTATGGTTTGTTTAGTGATTCAGTGACGTACAGTTGATATTAAACGTCTTATATTTGTGTAAGTTTCGAGGATTATGCTCATCTGAATCGTTTATTTTTGTTTAATTGATTGTATACATTGTTTAATGGATTATTTTTTTTAGCGATTTTGATGTTTATGCAGTTTGGAACCAATGAGTTCACTGAACGCGAACGACTAAGCTTTTGGGTGTTCGTATATGAAGCACTTCAAGATATGACCTTACGGTTCTTGCTGTATCATCCTTACTCCCAGTTACAAGTCTTCAAGGATCTGGTAATGTCCAAGACGCTCCTTTTTTCATTTTTTCCATATTGTTTTCTAATTAACATCGTATGGGACTTGCAGGGTTTTGGCAGTGTTAGGAGCCATATTACGTAATCTTGCAAGAGTTCAGGACCGACAAGGGAGCTACCTATCAATTATGATCAACATGCTCTTCCTGTAGAAGTTTTAAAAATAGTTTACACATTAAAGATGAGGGTCCAGGAGTTGTAAGTATGGATATTGTGGATGTTAATTGTCCAAGATGGAAGCTCAGGTATTGTGGGTTTTATTTCTGTACATGGATCTAAATTGCAGGTATAACCTGATTCATAATGCAATCAGATCATATACATATGATTTGGGAAAATGATGAATTAATCAGGAAAGATATGTATTTAAAAGTTTTCGATTTATTGGGTATTTCTTATGCTTGATGAATGGTGCAATTAACTTGGTGAAAACGATGCATTAATCAGGACAAATAGCAATTCTCATGAAGTTTCTTTGTTAACTAACAGGTTTTAAAAAACAAAGCTCATTCTAAATTGAAAAGCGTTGCTGGTCGACATTGGAGTGATGGAGCTTTGAGGTGCTTCTATTTGCTACATCTTTTCTTGCTCTTTAACAACAAATAGCAACGGATTTTCGCTTCTTATTTAATTATGTTCTTATGGTAATCAGGCAAATCTCAGGCGTGCTAACTATATAGCCAAGTAACGAGCAATGGAAGATGCCTTCATGGCTTTAGAGGTATACTATGGTGTGACACTGCACATTTTAATGAAGTTCACATGCTTTCATATTTGTCTTAGTTCTAAAACCTTTGCAGTTTATGAAAGATGTACACGACATGATGATTAGCAAGTTGTACAAACTGTAAGCACCTCTATTCTATTTGATATTTATATGGTTTCGTCCATGTTGAATCTTGAAATGGCAACTCATTTGACCTCAAAAGTCAAGGTGAACCTTCTTTGTTTTAGGAATCGAGTAAATATCTTTCATAGCTCTTTGTTCTGTTCTAACTGATCTAAAATGTTGTATAGGAGTAATGGAGCTCTATCTTTTGATGACATGGCAGGCCAAATAACACTTGAAAAGAATGGAAAAATCCTTGACTTTTTCCCTACGGAGGTGTCAACCGATCGCATTACTGCTCTTCGGGACTGTTATAAACCACTTGCTTTTCAATATTAGAGCTTCTCATTCTTGGTTTTGGATCCAAAACCACGGGTCAAAATTTTTTGCATATGGGTTGAGGCGGGATCCGTATCATGTTATTATGACCTAACTTCTTTCACTTCCCTTAGAAACCCTAATTTTTGCCTCCATCTTTCTGGCCGTTCATTCCGATTCGCAAGGAATCAAGACTTCATAATCACCAAGAACTGCATCAACAATCAACAAAATATGGTATTAATCATTAATTTTTTGCCTCTTTACCGGCCTCAGCCGCAGGTACTTTCATGTATCCTTCTATAACCACCGCTCTTCATAACATATAAAATCAGCCTCAATTTACCATACTGTTTTTCATGTAGATTAAATACCAAAAGAGATTGAATACCCTCAGTTTTTATGGTGGGGGTCGTAGATGTAACACCCTAGTTTCTATTTAACGTTTATCGTGTGAATACCATCAATTAGATGTGTAGTTAAGGCTACACATACTATAGAAATACGGGTTTATTTAAACTTTTACAATTCATAAGTTATTCTAGGTAACATGATCAAATTTGTTGTTTAAATTTTACAACGTGGCAAAGTGCGGAAGCGTGTGTCTTTATTGTGTTCGGTTCTTCGCTGAGCTTGATCGTCTTCCGGCATCCAAGGTGTACCTACATTTCATAAATATGAAATTCTTTAGTCATACTGGGCTTTAAACGTGTCTAAACGAATCCGAGAAACAATCGATAACAAAAACAAAAGTTTCAACCTGACCACCACCGTAAATTACGGTGGAACCGTAATTTACGGTGGCCCCTGGATGTTAGTTTCCCCACCGTAAAACAGGGGGGTTCCACCGTAGCATTTTTCATGTCCACCGTAATTTACGGTGGGACCGTAAATTACGGTGGTCCCTGCATTCCAGCTTTCCAATTTTGCCGTTTCTGATACGAAAACTTCCGTATCTTTCAAACCACTTATCCGTTAGACCTACCGTTTCTTCCTACGTGTTTGTAATTTGATTCTCCATCATTTGGAGTTAAAATCCAACATCCGGATTAACAAAATTTAAGACTTTTAAGTCTTCGGCTTATTACCCTTTATACCAAATTTTGACCCGTTCGTAATTTTATCTAACAAACTTGTTTGTTACCCCTGTTTCTTTTGTAAACAAATTATTATGAATATTTCCTATTGCACAAGGTTCAAATCACGGGTTATTACGCATTCTTAACCCGTTTCGCTAATACTTCTATTTTGACCCGTTAAGGGTATTTAAGCACTTTCGATCCTAAAATCGCATTCGATTGCTTCTAGCATCTCATCACCACATTTCTTATCCTAATATCTCCCACTACAACTATATTTATGGTGGGTTTAATGTGGTGATCCATATAATCCAAATTTTACCCTTCAAATCATTATTTTACGGCAAAGACTATTTATAGAGTCATTGAACCAATATTTTACATCTTTCGCTTTTCATACGTATTCAAAGTATTTATTTCATCCTATCACTTATTTCCAACCAACCATTATGGTGCGTTTGCTCAATTTCGCTTACAAGGGCGTTTTAGTCAATTTTAGTCCTTCTTTTACGACGAAGGACTTCTAGTACATGTTTGACCCAAAAATCCGACTTTTTAACTATAGTCTTGTTTAGAAACCATTATGTTTCTAAAACGTTATAATCGAAACTAAATTTATTCGGTTTACCTAAAAGATAACCAAATGTCTATGTTTTAACCTTGTCTAACTCTTATAGAACTCCACATTCTACATGATGAGTTGTATCATTATACATACATGGCTCGGATCAATACCTTCCTTTAGTGATTGCTAAGTGATAGCGATGTAAGCATCCATGTGCTATTTATTTCCTAAAATCATACAACTTGACAACCCATTAATCGATATTGTCAAAGAGTGATAATTTCACCTTTTGACCCGTTTGGTATAAATGACCAATTACCATTGTCAAATTGTCGAATATTGTCAAATTACCATTTCGCCCTTAATGGCTATTATGATTAATCTTATATGATAACGATTAAAAGTACATGTTTCATTCGTCATAATATGATCGAATTATCGATTTAACTCATTTTTTTAGCCATCACTATGTTTTCTTGTCATATTTGATTTTCTTGTTCCGTACGATTACACGCCGGAACATCATATCTCATTAGGTATTCTTCTTTTTCGCGACTAATACAACGAAAGAATATTATAAATATATGACTAGTGTAAGATATACTTACCTTGCATCCGAATTATGCTTTTCCGCCATTCTTGCTTCGTTTGACCCGCTTCCTTTCCAAGCCTCCACCTAGCTTGTCAAGCGTCAAACTAGCATAACAATTCGCAAAATGGTTAGTTTAGTCATTATTAGTCACGACTATTCCACCTCGCGTGTTTCTATCAAGATTATCATTCACTCTAGTTAACGGTCAGTTTGACTTTTCAAAAGTCAACTGTTCCTTTTTATGTATGAAATGCATAATTTGAGTTCCACGAACACACATAAGCATTTCTTCGACTATTATGTAGTCTTTATTTTTAGGCGACTAATTTAATCATATTTCTCAACATCTAGACATTCACTTAGGCATTTTAACAAACACCTTAAGGGCAGAATTTTACATGTTTATTTATCAAGTCTCTAGCTTATCTCTTAGCCCAAATTTCACATAATTCAACCATCTTACAAAGTGGTTAACTTCTATAATTTCTGAAATCACTCAAAATTATCAATTTACACTAGATCAACAATCTATTTCCTAGTGTTCATCGAATTTCTCATAACTCACTAATCACCTACAATGGTGATCATAGTTTTCTCTAAAATTTTCACATGATTTCAGCTTGTGTTTGTCTAGGGTTTGTCCCTAAACACTATAGTAGTTCCTAAATCATCATAACATACACATGCAACTAGAATCTCAAATTATTCCCAATTCATGAGAATTTCAAGTTGAAAGATTTCTCAAGATTTTACATACCTTGTAATCCCCTTGTAATGAGGATCGGGAATCTATGCTTAGAATTCGATTTGAACTTGGATTGGACCTTCAATTTGCAAGATTTCTGAAGTTCTAGGGCTTTGAAGGAGTGGGGGTCGCCCCCTGCTTGCTCTGATCGACCAGACCCCCAAAATGGGGTGTTTGGTTTAGTTTTTATTTGTTTAGTAAAAATCAAGTTTTGATTTTAACAATATTGGCCCCTCTAATTTGGTTAGTTAATTAAGTAGGGCACAACCTACTTATTTCTAACAATATTCCCCACTTATTAACTAGGTTTAATATTCCTAGTTAACTTTGCGGGTTCGAGAATATTTATGGCTAAGTTTATTTCGGGTCCCGTTAACTCGGGCCTTCTTTCACTTTATTTCTTAAAAGCTATTTATTCACTTCAAATAAATATTAGGATTATTAAATAAATTCCTAATATTTGCCAGTTTACTTTTACCACTAACGGTACTTTCCACGTCTTTAGTATTAACGGGGTTTAATTACCAAACCCGTTTTCGGGGTGTTACAAGTCTACCCCCCTTAAAGAGGTTTCGTCCCCGAAACCTTTTCTTACTTAATTTATCGAGTTCCACTCCATGCATTTGCTCTCGATAATAAATTTAGCATTTCACATATTTTAACCGATTGTTAGTATTACCAGAAAGTATGGTACTATCCTTTTGGTCACTAATTGTCTACGTATCTCATATGACTTAACGCAACTTAAAACAACGTAATCTCGTTATTTCCACTATTTTAGTTAACTTAGCGATATCCATCGCTTTCCTATACTGTCGAATTCCTTACGAATCCGTTATTTCGACCCGTTTAAATATCTTTAGTGAAATCTTTCACTTTTAGCAACAAATTCTTTTGTTTTCAAATTTATCTATTCGGTTAAGTTATACCGAATCTACCGCTTACAAGCAAACCAAATTTCTTGATTTGAATTGGTGACCTTAACCGGTCTCATTAACTAGCCTTATTAGTTCAGTTACTTTTATCACTCGCTTGGTTATAATGTGATTTTACTTCACATTACCTTTCTTGATCGTGATCGTGTTACATCATGTTTAATTTATACCCCAAAATTTCCCTTCCGAAATATCACTTTTTGAATATAACGTCTTGCGCCTATCGGTGTCAAGACTTGAACCTTTCATGCCTAATATTCAATTTTCCTATCAGGATTCTCATTCGTAAAAACGTTATTTCTTACTAAAACCAAGGTTTTAGTTTAGGATCTTCTCTTTATCTTTCGTCAATTATCCGTAACAGGACACTGACAGTCTGTAATTTATTCTTTTACAGTCTTAGTTTTATGCTGGGATTTTCAACTGGTTCTCTCGCTTTGTTAAGTAACCCGTAGGTTCCTTCACGTAGCCTCGTAGGCTATTTCCTTAAGTCTTCACCCCCTTTTTACTGAAAACACTAAGGTTCATTTCCTTTTCTTTACGTGACCCAAGGATCATTCTGGTCCCGTAGACCTTAACACCGTGTTTAATCCCGTAGGTTATGATGATCCCGTAAATCATCTTTTATTTGTATCTACATTCAAAAGTATATATATATTCATATATAGCTTCAAAACATGACTTGCTATGTTTAAAATTGTATATTTTCGCTTATGAGCTTTAGTTGACCTTGACCGTAGTCTAAGGCTTCATTTGTTTATTTCCGGGCGGAATTTTCTGACTTTGTCCTTACGTTTGACGTTTTACAAAAGCGACCCGTTAAGGGACACATTTGCATTTTCCGGGTTCGAGCGTAAGTACACTCCCTCCCAATACTTGTCTAAATCATTTTACCTTCTTGCGTTTTCTGGGTTCGAGTGTAAGTACACTCCCTCCCAATACTTGTTTAACATGCTTGCGTTTTCTGGGTTCGAGTGCAAGTACACTCCCTCCCAATACTTGTTTAACATGCTTGCGTTTTCTGGGTTCGAGTGCAAGTACACTCCCTCCCAATACTTGTTTAACATGCTTGCGTTTTCTGGGTTCGAGTGTAAGTACACTCCCTCCCAATACTTGTTTAACATGCTTGCGTTTTCTGGGTTCGAGTGTAAGTACACTCCCTCCCAATACTTGTTTAACACATTTTACATGCTTGTTTGTCCCTTCACTCGGGCTCATTATCCTAATGTAACACACTCCCGTCACTCGGTTGTGCGTTTACATTATTTTTAAATATCTTGCTTATCTGTTTCATTTGGGTACTTTTTTTTAATTAGTCCCATTCACCCCGCCATTACCACATCGGACATAACTGCGCTCATTATAAGAAGCTCACGCTATCATGTGTTCACTACTTACTTGGCCAGAGTAAGCGATCAACACGTGGTACGCGTGACCTTATTATAATTACCACATCACGTCCCATGTAAGTAACTCCTCAAATTGTCTCCATGTTTATGGTTTCATTTGGTAAAACTCTATTTAATTGTTAGTTAACAATTATTAGTTTTAATCGTTTATCCTTGAACATGTACAATGTCCCTTTTTATGAACATTTATTCGCATTCATTGATGTGATCATAAATTTTCTCAATAGGATTTGTATTGAGAATACTTGCTTGGATGATCACTCTCGTCCAAGTTTCTATATAAACAAGTCTTGTTATTCACTTGTTATTCATCATTGTGAATAACACATTTCCTATTAAATTTCTCTTGGAAATCAGGTTTTCCAAGTTCTGTCATATGTGTATGCAACCGTTATTACTTACGTGTTTTGTTGCATATAACGACTCGTGCGATTAAATTTAAAAGTGTGCACCTGGTGATGCTTGCCCTAACGGGCTTCTCTTGTCATTAGTCTTGTTCGCGACCGTTACGCGATTTTGGTCCTTAATGAGTATGCTCTTTCTGTCGTACCCCGGACCGTTCCATCATCATGTCCATAATTTGTTTGACTCTCGTCGTCTTCCAACGCGAGTGTCCTTCATTTAAAACATTCACAAAAGTTAGTAAAGTCAACTTCAATAATCGCCCGTATTATAATACAAGGCATTTTCTACTATACACGTCAACACGCGTATTTTCGTCAACCCTAACAATCATTTAAATTGGGGTAACGTATACCACACGATAGCTCTATGTGTTGTTTACAACACTTAAGCATACTAACTAATAACGTACTTGTACTTACCGGATTTGCGATCAACCTTCGAACCGAACACTATTCTTTGTCAAGAGCATAAGGTTTAAGTCCAAGCATGGTTCCTCCCAACCATACTCGAATCTCTTAAACCAAGGCTCTGATACCAACTTGTAACACCCTAGTTTCTATTTAACGTTTATCGTGTGAATACCATCAATTAGATGTGTAGTTAAGGCTACACATACTATAGAAATACGGGTTTATTTAAACTTTTACAATTCATAAGTTATTCTAGGTAACATGATCAAATTTGTTGTTTAAATTTTACAACGTGGCAAAGTGCGGAAGCGTGTGTCTTTATTGTGTTCGGTTCTTCGCTGAGCTTGATCGTCTTCCGGCATCCAAGGTGTACCTACATTTCATAAATATGAAATTCTTTAGTCATACTGGGCTTTAAACGTGTCTAAACGAATCCGAGAAACAATCGATAACAAAAACAAAAGTTTCAACCTGACCACCACCGTAAATTACGGTGGAACCGTAATTTACGGTGGCCCCTGGATGTTAGTTTCCCCACCGTAAAACAGGGGGGTTCCACCGTAGCATTTTTCATGTCCACCGTAATTTACGGTGGGACCGTAAATTACGGTGGTCCCTGCATTCCAGCTTTCCAATTTTGCCGTTTCTGATACGAAAACTTCCGTATCTTTCAAACCACTTATCCGTTAGACCTACCGTTTCTTCCTACGTGTTTGTAATTTGATTCTCCATCATTTGGAGTTAAAATCCAACATCCGGATTAACAAAATTTAAGACTTTTAAGTCTTCGGCTTATTACCCTTTATACCAAATTTTGACCCGTTCGTAATTTTATCTAACAAACTTGTTTGTTACCCCTGTTTCTTTTGTAAACAAATTATTATGAATATTTCCTATTGCACAAGGTTCAAATCACGGGTTATTACGCATTCTTAACCCGTTTCGCTAATACTTCTATTTTGACCCGTTAAGGGTATTTAAGCACTTTCGATCCTAAAATCGCATTCGATTGCTTCTAGCATCTCATCACCACATTTCTTATCCTAATATCTCCCACTACAACTATATTTATGGTGGGTTTAATGTGGTGATCCATATAATCCAAATTTTACCCTTCAAATCATTATTTTACGGCAAAGACTATTTATAGAGTCATTGAACCAATATTTTACATCTTTCGCTTTTCATACGTATTCAAAGTATTTATTTCATCCTATCACTTATTTCCAACCAACCATTATGGTGCGTTTGCTCAATTTCGCTTACAAGGGCGTTTTAGTCAATTTTAGTCCTTCTTTTACGACGAAGGACTTCTAGTACATGTTTGACCCAAAAATCCGACTTTTTAACTATAGTCTTGTTTAGAAACCATTATGTTTCTAAAACGTTATAATCGAAACTAAATTTATTCGGTTTACCTAAAAGATAACCAAATGTCTATGTTTTAACCTTGTCTAACTCTTATAGAACTCCACATTCTACATGATGAGTTGTATCATTATACATACCTGGCTCGGATCAATACCTTCCTTTAGTGATTGCTAAGTGATAGCGATGTAAGCATCCATGTGCTATTTATTTCCTAAAATCATACAACTTGACAACCCATTAATCGATATTGTCAAAGAGTGATAATTTCACCTTTTGACCCGTTTGGTATAAATGACCAATTACCATTGTCAAATTGTCGAATATTGTCAAATTACCATTTCGCCCTTAATGGCTATTATGATTAATCTTATATGATAACGATTAAAAGTACATGTTTCATTCGTCATAATATGATCGAATTATCGATTTAACTCATTTTTTTAGCCATCACTATGTTTTCTTGTCATATTTGATTTTCTTGTTCCGTACGATTACACGCCGGAACATCATATCTCATTAGGTATTCTTCTTTTTCGCGACTAATACAACGAAAGAATATTATAAATATATGACTAGTGTAAGATATACTTACCTTGCATCCGAATTATGCTTTTCCGCCATTCTTGCTTCGTTTGACCCGCTTCCTTTCCAAGCCTCCACCTAGCTTGTCAAGCGTCAAACTAGCATAACAATTCGCAAAATGGTTAGTTTAGTCATTATTAGTCACGACTATTCCACCTCGCGTGTTTCTATCAAGATTATCATTCACTCTAGTTAACGGTCAGTTTGACTTTTCAAAAGTCAACTGTTCCTTTTTATGTATGAAATGCATAATTTGAGTTCCACGAACACACATAAGCATTTCTTCGACTATTATGTAGTCTTTATTTTTAGGCGACTAATTTAATCATATTTCTCAACATCTAGACATTCACTTAGGCATTTTAACAAACACCTTAAGGGCAGAATTTTACATGTTTATTTATCAAGTCTCTAGCTTATCTCTTAGCCCAAATTTCACATAATTCAACCATCTTACAAAGTGGTTAACTTCTATAATTTCTGAAATCACTCAAAATTATCAATTTACACTAGATCAACAATCTATTTCCTAGTGTTCATCGAATTTCTCATAACTCACTAATCACCTACAATGGTGATCATAGTTTTCTCTAAAATTTTCACATGATTTCAGCTTGTGTTTGTCTAGGGTTTGTCCCTAAACACTATAGTAGTTCCTAAATCATCATAACATACACATGCAACTAGAATCTCAAATTATTCCCAATTCATGAGAATTTCAAGTTGAAAGATTTCTCAAGATTTTACATACCTTGTAATCCCCTTGTAATGAGGATCAGGAATCTATGCTTAGAATTCGATTTGAACTTGGATTGGACCTTCAATTTGAAAGATTTCTGAAGTTCTAGGGCTTTGAAGGAGTGGGGGTCGCCCCCTGCTTGCTCTGATCGACCAGACCCCCAAAATGGGGTGTTTGGTTTAGTTTTTATTTGTTTAGTAAAAATCAAGTTTTGATTTTAACAATATTGGCCCCTCTAATTTGGTTAGTTAATTAAGTAGGGCACAACCTACTTATTTCTAACAATATTCCCCACTTATTAACTAGGTTTAATATTCCTAGTTAACTTTGCGGGTTCGAGAATATTTATGGCTAAGTTTATTTCGGGTCCCGTTAACTCGGGCCTTCTTTCACTTTATTTCTTAAAAGCTATTTATTCACTTCAAATAAATATTAGGATTATTAAATAAATTCCTAATATTTGCCAGTTTACTTTTACCACTAACGGTACTTTCCACGTCTTTAGTATTAACGGGGTTTAATTACCAAACCCGTTTTCGGGGTGTTACAGTAGATGATTCAAGCAGAGGAGGACGTCATCAGCCATTGAGGTATAATCTTTTTCTGGACCCTTTTATATTATATGCTTTATAATCCTCCAGTCTCAATAGCATTGAAAATACTGACCTGACCTGTACTTAGTCAAATACAAGTGTTTGATTATTTTTAAATGTCTATAGTACCCTTCACTATTCTAAATATGTGACGGTGATGAGATATATGTAATCTTACACTTCTATACTTTGCAAAAGATGGCAAAGGTGAAACCTTAATGGGTCAGACCATAAAGGAAACATGTTCTTATTATAATGGAATCCAGTTGCGATAGTCGTTTTAGTATAAAGTATCAAAAATGTCAAACAAGAAATTCAAGTAAAAAATTGTAAATTTGGTTCGGACAGAAACATGTTCTTATTAAAATGGCTATAGTAGTTATATGTCAAACAGTAAATCAATAATCTTATCCACTTTTATGAAGTATACCATCCCTACTACTCTCTCACACACACACAACAGAAACTGGTCAATGCAATCATTTTATTTACATGGAATGGGAAACCATATCGGTCGACCAAAGTCCAAAGTAAAATTTGAACCTTTAAAGTCCAAATTTGCATATAAATATGAACATTGTATTCAAAATTTGATGATAATTTTGTATACTAATTCAAATTTACCTATTTAATCTTCAGTGGCATTAGTAAGGTCCTCCGCCACAATTTTCGAATTTGCTTGCGTCACTTTCCTGTACATGGGAAAAAACACATGTGTAAGTTGAGTAGTACATAACTGATGAACTTAAAAAATTTGAAGTCCTGGGCCAAATCGTACCATGATTACTTGAGTTATAAGTGTGATCAGTGAAGTCTGGGGCCAAATCGTACCATGATTACTTGAGTTATAAGTGTGATCAGTGAAGTCCGTTGGATTGTTGTGGTTTGTAGGCATCTAAAGAATATTAACTTTCATTTAGACCAAATGATATTATAGTTTTGAGATGGTTACCCGTTTCATTTATTTAGCTGCAATTGAGTTTTATATTGAGATATGGGCTATTATTGAATTGGGGTTGGCTGTTGGATTTATCATATTCATAGATGGACCGGTGGATGAGTTACTACAAAACGTAACTGGTGCTTATTTTTATTGTGGACCAAGGTCACATAAAAAAGTGTAATTTAAGTATCGTTGACCAGATGTGTTACATCTGGATACATTCTAACCGTACAGTAAATTGTTTTGTTTGTGTAGGTATGATGTTGTAGCTTTGTGAGTTTTCTTGCTTTGATTGTTTCCTAAGGTATATTTTTTAATAGTCTGCTTTTTTGCTACTTTAATTTTATTGGATTTTTTTATTTAGTTTTGGGAGAAATTGTTGATATATATCTTTGATTTCCCAAGACTCTAAAGCTCACCACTCCAAGTTGTGAAGTAACAAAATTCAATTCATCATCAACTCTAAAGGCTCACTATACGACATTTATTTCAAGACCCTTAAGCTCACCACTCCAAGTTGTGTGTATCCCTGCGTATTGGTTAGCCTCTTATTTACGATCGTGTCAATTTGGGTTGTGATTTATCTAAGACAATAAGTCAAACTGAAACTTTTAGCTAAAAAGGAAATAGGTTTCCCAAACTGTATTTTTTCGTGCATACAACCTCTTAAATGATTTTAATTAAAAAATCTGAATTGTTATTAATTAAATTGGTAATTGTTAGTCCAATAAAAAGAAATAAAGAACCCAATTCTAAAGATTATTTCTAATCAAAATAAAATATTTAAATGTTGGGCTTTGTTTTGACGATGCAAGTTTTGATAGTTACCATGATGATGTCCTATAGTTATATGAATCGTTGCGCGATTTGATGAAGATTGCGGCTTCTTAGTGTTCTGGTAAGTGGTTTATTGTGATTAGATGAAGATTGTTGCTTCCTGGTGTAGTGGTAAGAGGTTTATTATAGGGCTTTTGTATTTTGTATATCCACGATGTGTTCTCTATTGATTAATGCATTACGATCTAACCTTTGAATCTGTACTGATCAAAAAAGATTCTGGTGGTAAATTGTTTTGTAGAATTGGAAATTCTCGCATTTTGTGTCAAGTATTGTGGTGATTTAAGTTTTTTTATAAGATTTGAGACGTTGGTTATTGGGATTGGAATTGCAACCTGTAACTATCAAGCATAGAAGTTTTTTTCTTACGAATTTGGTGTTTTTTTTTTAAATTATGATAAATATTTAGCTAAGAAAAGGAGGTGCATATCATGGGTGGACAAAAGGCTCTTTAAATTTTCCACTAGCTTACTAATGCGAGCCAAATTAGATAAATGTTATGGTGGAAAGCCTAAAGCTGGTATGTGTGCTCCTGCATGGGATGATTTGTTTAAAACATGTTTAAATTTTTTATCGTTATTTATTATTATAAATTAATCGTTTGTTTAATTACTTTTTATTCAGGTTTGAGCGTATACTTTTTTCATATGGGAAGGGGATGTAGCAACTGAGCGACAAACGAGCTGAGGATTGGAACTTGAACAAGACTACAAGACAACCGATTATCTCTATTTTCTATGCTACTACTTGGAGCCTTTGGATCATCTAGAACGACAATTTATTTAGTGCCAAGGCAAGCTATGTTACTAAAACCATTTAAGACATTAAAGAGATGACATACCCCTGGTTATCGAAACACACCAAGATTACAAGTCGGGAATGGAGCTGGTGGTCTGACTTTATCTTATATTATCAAAGCTCTTAGTGTTTTGTATGTTTTTATGGCTTTTTACAACTAGAAAAACTTTAAGAAACCGAATTAAAAATTTGTGGTGGAGATAAGGGAAAGAAATACTTTAGAGGTTAAAAATGTTATTTATATACTTTTATTTATTGTAAGTTAAATTTTCCTACCCGGAAAGTTTCCGGGTTATAACCTAGTCAAAATATAAATGTTAAAACACTAACCATGCACGTGCGTTGTGGACCGTTATGTAAAGTTTTTTTTTTATTAAAAAGATAACCAAGTTGAATCGATAACATTGGTTCATTATGCTACGGACACTCGCTACAACTATATGTTCAAAATAGTTTACATTGATCGAGAACAATAAAGATTAATGGTATTACCAATTGTTTTTTCTCTCATATTATAAAAAATATTTAAAGTTTATATAAGTTAAATATACACAACAAATATTTATGTTTCTTGAAATTATTCTAGTATAAATATATAAAAAATAGCAACTATTAAAATTTCTTTTGATGGTAAAACATTTTTGTTTTATACACACTCGATTAAAAACCGTGTTTAACACTCCAAGACCAAGCATAAACCATGTATATTTGCTTAGAGATGTTGTTGACCAAAGTAATGTTGAATAGTGGCGAAGCTTGCCGGAGAAAACGGAGGGGGCTAAAACATGTATACCCAAAAATTTCTATAGAATCGGGGGGGTAAAAACGTATATATCCAAAAATTTCTATACGAAAACTACATATATAACACTACTGAGCGAAAAATCCCGGGGGTCGGGCGACCCCCCCCCCCCCCCCCCCCCCCCGCCCCCAAGAAGCTTCGCCCCTGATGTTGAACTTCAATATATTTTTACTTACAAACAGTTAGCAAATCGTTTTATGCAGAAACTTGATCCTAATAACTTCGGCAATTTGGTTTCACCATTAATTATTTTTGTGGCCAAGTATAACATCATCAACTACTTAGGTTCCTACCAATGTATATATTTGCTACTTATGTCTTTAATTGAAACTTAGGTTCCTACCTATGTTTCAATACTATGGGTAGCAACTTAAGTTGTTATTTGTTTAATAGTCAACTTTTCATTCAGCTTTTCTTTCTTTGGACAGTAACAACTCCTATTGATAATGGGGTGGCACGGTTTAGTTCGGTTCGGTTTTGAGTCGTAACCGTAACCGAAACCGATATGATCGGTCATTACATATCCTTAACCGATCAGTTCGGTTATTTCGGTTTCGGATAATTCGGTTAATGTTCGGTTATTGTTCGGCTACGGTTCGGTTACGGTTAAATAACCGTTTTTTTTTATAGTTTGTGTACGTTGTTGTTGTTGACTTGTTGGGAAGGTGTGAATGATACAAATACATATTATTGATCTAGGGATTGAATTGTTTTTCACTTTCATTTGTTTTATAATTAGTGTAATGGCCCCTACATTTGACATTTGTTTTTTATTAATGTAAAATGGGCCTACTAACTTGGGTCTAAAAACAATGCGCTTCTTAAAAACTTGGACTAGATATAAATATAATCACAAAAATATGCATTGGGCCAAAGTATCGGTTTGGTTATGGATAAATCGGTTATGGTTGACATTTTACTCAATTGTCTTATCACGTATGCCATCACCATCACCCCAAAAATAAATTAACTCTAGTTTTCTAGAAATGAGGACGGTTTAAGAATGTATTAGAGCTCATCTTTAGTCCATCCCAAGTGTATATCCTTCTTCTCTAGTGTTTATGAATACGTTGGCGATGTCTAAAAAGAGTGAATGTTTTGAAGAGTTAAAGATAAGGTATTTTACGGTATTGTAAACTATACCAACCCATACTATACCGATGACATACCCAACCGAACCGATACCAACCCAACATCAATACCAGTACCGCTACCGATATTCATTTTTTTGTAATTTCTGGTTTCGATATGAGTTGTGGTACTTTTTGGTATTTTTTTACTCCCGACACCGAACCAGTACTCTTTTCACAGTGTCACGGGTTCGACACTGAATTTTAGAAGGGTATTATTATTGTTAATACCGTTACTCGATTTTGTTACTTAACGGGTGTTAATACCGTTACTCGTTTTTGTTACTTAACGGGTGTATTTTGTTTTATTTTATTTTGGTAGATCATTAGCGGATTAGCCTAGTAATTTGACACAAATGGGCCCTTTGGTAAGAAGGCCCAATCAAAAACTACATAAAATGGGCAAGATGGGCTTTATTCTTGAAATTAAGGGAGGAGATGAAACACTAAAGTGACAACACTTATAATATGTACAATTTTCTCTGTTAACCCTTCACTTTTGTGAAAATATATTAGAAAAAGAGAAAAAATATCTGATTATGTGTTAATATAGATGGTAAAGTACTAAATTCAATAGGTTTTTTTTACAAAGTCTATACACAGGTTATAATTTAAACGGTAATATTTAAAATCATTTAAGAGTTAAATACTTGGTTTGGAAGGATATAAAATATTTATAAACATTGGCAAAGCTTGAGATTTTCGACCGGGGGGTCGAAAACGTATATACCAAAAAATTCTATAAACCGGGGGGTCAAAAACGTATATACCAAAACATTTCTATACGAAAACTACATACGCTCCACTAACGAACGAAAAGTTTGAGGGGTCGGCCGCCCCCACAAAGCTACGCCCTTGTTTATAAAATATGGATAGCAATATATACAATAAAGATGAAGTTGAAAGTTTTGAAACAATTTCAATGATATGAAAAACAACATGGTCGAGGAAGCATCAGAAAACATGTCTTTGAGTCGTATATCATATGTAATACGGTAATACCTCAAAACATAAATATCATTAGCGTATCCTACTATTAATGAATCATGCAACAATTAGGGGATGTTTGTTTAGCTCTTAATGGTTCAGAACTTTCACTGGTTCAACACTTAATGGTTCAGACTGTTTGTTTCATAAGCAAATGTCTGAATGGTTCAGACATTTGCCTCTGCCTCTGAATGGTTAACCACTATACTTAGGGGTTGTTTGGCAACATCTAAGAGTCTGTTTGGTATGGGGTAATGGAATGGATGGGGGAATGGAATGGACGAGGTAATGGAATGGATGAGGTAATGGAATTGATTATTACCATTCATGTCTTGTTTGGTTACCATGTGAGAATGGAATGAACCATTACTTTTTGTTGTTTGGTATGCTAGAAAAGAAAGGAATAAAATCGGATGGCGGTGGTCAATGATGGGCGACGATGGTGGGTGGTGATAGGTGGCAATTGTAGCGGCGGCGTGGGTGGTGGTGGGTGGAGACGGCGGCGAGTGGAGACGGCGACGGGTGGTGACAACGGTGGTGGTGGTGGGTGACGGTGAAGGTGGGTGGCAGCGGTGGTCAGAGGTGGCAGTGGTGTCGACGTTGGTGGCAGGTGGTAGCGATGGTGGTGGTGGTTGATAGCGATGACGGAGGTGGGTGGCGACGGTGGCGGTGATCGGAGGTGGTAGCGGCGATGATCGAAGGTGGGTGGTGGCGGTGATCGGAAGGTGGCAACGGCAATGGTGGATGGCGGCGGTGGCGGGGATGGAGGTGGGTGGCGGCAATGACGGTGGCGGGTGACGGCGATGGCGGGTAGCGGCGAAGGAGGGTGACGGCGGCGGATGACAGTGGTGGTGGGTGGTGGCAAAGGTAGTGAGTTGTGGTGTTGTTAATGAAGGGTGAAGAGGGAATGGAATGGAAAAAAAACAGGGGAGGTGGAATGATTTTGAGGGAATGGAATGCATTTTGGAATGGGCGATTCCATTCCATCGACCAACCAAACACTCTTTTCTTCATTCCCTCTCAATGGTCCATTCCATTCCACCTCTCATTCCTTCATACCAAAAGCTACCTAAATGGTTAAGTGCTGAACCAGTAAGAGGTCTGAACCATTAAGTGCTGAACCAGTAAAAGGTCTGAACCATTAAAAGCCTATATAATGCTTAACCATTCAGAGGCAAATGTCTGACCAATTCAGATTAGAGGTCTTAACCATTCAGACTCTGTATAAATCTTAACCATTCAGAGGCAAATGCCTGAACCATTCAGACATTTGCTTGTGGAAACAAACAGTCTGAACCATTAAGTGCTGAATCAGTAAGAGGTCTAAACCATTAAGAGACTCATTAAGAGGTAAACAAACAACCCCTTAGTATAAATGGTTAAGACCCCTAATCTGAATTGGTCAAACATTTGTTCTTGAACGATTAAGCATTATATTAACTCTTAATAGTTAAGACCTCTTACTGATTCAGCACTTAATGATTCAACACTCTCAAACAACCTCTAACTCATAAAGAATATGTAAATGTGTTCATTAATGAATCGATATCTAAGATTTTAACTAATAACTAGGGAGAAAGCCCGTGCGATGCACGGAATGAATAATAGTTATTGTTTGTTTGTGGTAAGACGTTTTACACGGCCGGTGCATAACATGTAAGACAATACGCCTACAAAGGGGCGTGCTTAAACTTTATTAAAGCATGGACCATAAGTTGTTTCGTTGGCAAAACTTGCCGGCAAAAAAGAAGTGTAAAAAGATGTCTTCCAAGGAAAAAAACATGAAACAGAAAAAAGAAAAACGCATAAACTCTCGCACGCCTTCCTATCTTATTGGATAACACATAGACCAAACTT